>CAEGAF010162541.1:0-43268 GCA_903067075.1 Micropoecilia bifurca | reverse complement strand
CACACACACACACACACACACACACACACACACACACACACACACACACACACACACACACACACACACACACACACGCTGCCTCTGGGGCTGTCATTGACATACACAGACAGCCAAAAACAAGAGGCTGGCGTCAGCTCTACCAGGTCTGCGAGTTGTGTCTTGTCTTGCCTGAACTACGCGCTCCCATGGTCACATACACACACTTACATAGTTATCTTGGATCTTTTTAGTGTGCTGCACCCTCCACTTAGTGCTGGCAGTAAAGGTCTTCCTCTGCTTCATACAAGAGTGCCATCTTCAAAGAGGTACATGCACGCACTTGGGCAACACACACCATAGATCCATGCAGACTTCTAAGCGGACTTAATCATTTCGCATTTAGCTTCAAAGAGACTGTTTGAACACATACTTGCTCGCAGTCTGAGAGCAGCGCAGCAGGGGTCCCGTCCTCTTTACCAGTCCTTTGGTTCATCTTAGTTCGGTGTCTTTGAGTTCAGATCTTAGATCGCCGAGTTTGGTTGTTTGCTTAAAGAAACCCTGAACCTATAGTGGACTTCATGCAAGAAACGTTACTCAAAGAATAGGCATTGTGCTCTGTAATTCTCACATTTCAAGCCGTTTAAGCTACAGCTGAGACAACAAGTTAAATCACAGTTCACTCCCAGTTCAAGGTCTTTCCTCCCTGTACCATAGTGCCTTTTTTCCATCCTCCCTCATAACCTGTGACCTCTCGGTGTCATCAGGTGGGCCACAGGTTCTCTCGTCCCTCTCCCTTAGTGCTTCCATCATGCCTTAAGTGACAATTTGCATCTGGGCATAAAGGAGTAAAAGGAAACTATTTGACCTGGAAGTTGCTGATAAGAAACGGACATGGAGGCACACAGCTCTGCAGATGAATGAGTGGATGGGAGTGAATAACTCAGTAATGTGTCGCCGGCAGACACATTCTGCACATTCTGCCGGTTCACAATATTTCTTTGAAGGCTCATCGTGAACAAACGGACTTGTAATTACGGACCATTCAGGAGTCATGGTGACAGAGGAGCCGTTGGCGGAGCAGTAAAATATCGACGCTGTAGAGCAACTTTAGGACGTAACTCGGTGACGATAACGAGGATTTTGAGATAAATAATCTAAATCTAAACCAGTCAGTTCTGAATGTAACACATGTTTGAGTTTCGTACGGATCAAAGAGGCGTCATTAAAGATTCACTTTGATTAGTGGCAGCAGAGAAGTTCAGTCCCCTACTCAAGTGCTGATGCTAGTCTGTACAGTTTTTGGCTGTAGACTCTCAATGTGATTTACATCTGGACTAACCCTTTCAAACACACAAATCTGTTTTGAAATAAACCATCGCTTGATGTGTGTTTAGGGTCGTTGTCGTGCTGGAACGTGATCTTCTTGTCGACTCTCGTCCACAAAAAAATAAATGGAAGAATGATAAGAAGAAAGTCATTATTAAATAAAAAATTAAGAAACAAGGAGACATTTAGTAGAAATAGAAAGCAAACCTAGCGGAAAACGTGTTAGAGGTCGCTAAATAGCTAAGACCTGGGGCATAACTTCCAATTTGGACAAGTCAGTTACCATAACACAACCAGAATTGCAATAGAAATGTTTAGATCATCGCTATTGTGATGGAATGACCCAGTCAAAGTTCGGACTTTAATAAACTGAGAATCTGTGACAAGATTTGTAAATTGCTGTTCACAGATGCCATCAATACAGTCAAACTGAGCTTGAGCTATCTCACAAAGAGGAAGGGGAAACATCTGAGTTTGCAAATGTGCACCTGGAAGAAAGCACAAAAAAATGACAGCTGTCACTTCTATTTCATAGTTATTTGCTATTGTGTATTTGCAAATCAAATAAAAATCCCAATTACAACGGCTAATACATTAGTGGTGACATGACAAAATGTGAAAAAAGGCTTAAGGGGTAAGCAAACATAAAAAAGTTACATTCATTCATTTCAATATTTTGCAAAGTACCCTGAAATCAATTGTAAATGCCAATGAGCACCAAAATATTCAGCATAAAAACTGCTGTACGTAAGTTGCACCACTGTACTTGTAAATATTAAATAATGTGCAGAAATGTAAGCAAAAGATCTGATCCAATGCAGCATGAGCTGTATGACTGACAGTGTGCATGCCTCACATTAATCAAAATGTGATATGATTAATCCTTGCTACGCAACTGGGCGGGATGATAGGCGTAAAAATTTATAGTGAACCAGTTTGTCGAGTCGTGGCGTCAACAGTTTAAGGAGGCAAGAAAGCTGAGGGTTGAATTTATTCACAATAACATCAGGTTTATCCTCCTAATATTTATCTTAATGCAAACCGGTATGGCATTTGAATACCATATATACAGAATACAAAATTAGTGAGAAATTATTTTCCTGAAAGCAAAAACAATTTTTTTCCACCTTGAGGACAAAATGCCTCACACGCCTTGAGCTGGCACGGTGTCAGCTGAGGAACGACAGCGGTTGTTTTCCACTTGATCCAGACAGCTGAAGACATCTGCTATCAGCTATCATTAAAGAGCGACTCTTTGTACAGTTTCCTACTCTGTTTGTCTAATTTGTAAGAGTCATGAGTGTGTGGCCACAGACAACTCACCGAATTGTTTCCACAAATTTATAGCTAAGGGGGAACAACGGTCGGAACAAGTCAGCAGCTAAACATCCAAAGAAATGTCATGACGATGAGCCACAGCTGTGGAGTGACGCCACATACATTCAATCAGTGGCACAAAGTGGTGAGTAAAGGGATGACTACTTATTATTACTGTTCACATATTTATCTGTCTATCTGTCCATCTCTTGTCATAGTTTGTATTTTATTGCTAAACAGGTATGAGAAAACGCTGTACACTTCTTTTTTTCTTTTGGCAACCTCTTTTCCTTCCACGCACACACACACACACAAGCACGCACGCACTCACGCACACTCATACATGGCATGAACAACAGAAACAAGTGCCAAAAAATGAGCATGTGGCAGCAGAAGTCATAAATCTCTTCAAGTTTACAGCCTAACCTTTAGGAGACGGAGACTTTCTGACGCCAAGGCTGCTGGTGACAGATACACACCTACGCTTACGTGTGCTCAGAAAGTCTGATGGTAACACGCAAAGAAGGACAAGTAGCACGCAAGCATGCAGCTGATTCACTGATGCACGGGCTCATGCATTCAGCTGTTTTATGAGCCCTTACGTCGTCCCGCACATCTTCGAGACGTGGATTCACGAAAGAGCAAAATACAGCGTGAAGCAATCCAACTCTGGGTGAATCCATTGTTCTGAGGTGCTCTGTGTGGCTGGATTTGGAGCAAAGGTGGTCAAATTTCTTTTGACACATTTATAAAAGAAATTTGCACGCTTCATCAGCCTGGATATCATATTAACTTTTGGCTCTTAACGAGATGGAACGATGGTGAAGTGGGAGAGTTTTAATGACAAGAACTAGTTGCGCAAGATTTAATTAATTGTGGATTTTCTCTCCTTCACACTCATTCTTACGCTAAGACATGCAGCCCCTTTCATTTGAATTAAAGTGGTTACACTGTCTGTTGCCATCAATAAAGATCTAGGCCTAATTCTACCTGGAGATTTGACCTCAATCTAAAATGGGTTGAGGTCAGGAATGTTGGTGATGCCATTTGGAGAAGTCTAATGAATACCTTCCGAAAGTAATTTCAATAAAAACTGTCTCGCTAAGATGAAAGGAAACATCCAGGGTCAACCCAAGAACAACCAGGATTCAAGTCCACTATACATTAAACTGGAGATTGTTGGAACACAACCCTTTCTGACCACTTTGAAGCACAAGTTCAACATTGAAAAGAATTAAGAGAGTGCTGACCGAGAAAGAAGTTGCAGATGCTGAAAGTGATTGCAACTTTCAGCAGTAACTGAAGATTACAACTACTTAGCAAAAAATAAATATGTGGCAGCAGAACATAATTTCATTAATCATTATCATCAATGTTACTTTTGTTTGGCACTTTGAATAAAATTTTTGCTGTTAAGATCATTAATCATGCCAGTGTTTTTTTTTCTGATTATGATAAAGGAACAAAAGTCCAAACGAACAAATGTAAATATTTTGGCGGGGTACAGGTGTGAAAATATTTCACAGCAATATTTTTGCATTTTATAGTCATCACATAATATATCTAGCCTATAATTTTTCTGCTGCTCCCATACACATTTCAAAGTTTAAACATACAGTCTACTTTAGTGGACGTGTGCAAAATTATTTTACTTTTTTTTTAGAATGCCCAAAAAAGATTTAAAATAATTCTCATGTTTAATTTTTGAATAACCATGTTTACTAGTAAATCAAATAGTGAACTCTTATGAATTAGTTGTTTTTACACTAAATTTTCTACCAACAGAAACAGGCGCAAAGTGAGCGGGACGTTTGGGCCTGTCAGGTCCATGGCGCCATCTTGTGGCAGTCACAGGAAAACAAACAAACAAAAAAACAAAAAAACGCTTTAAATATGTTGCGTTAGACAAAGTAAGAGGAACTTGACAATTATTGGTTTGTGGCGGACAAAAACGCAGGTTCCACTTAGATTTTCCTTCTCTGTCAACTACAACATTAACTATTAAAACAGAGTTAAACATTCATGTGAACGTCTTGATTTAACAATGGTGCTGCTGGAAACGAACCTCTCCTCTGCATTTCACTTGTCGGTATCAGAATACACAGCCGTCTGTACACCACACCTCCTTCCATCACCGCCACCCTGCATGCAAACGCAGTCGACACCCCTTCATCGGAAAAGATCACGTTGCCTAGCAACGCCCTGCCAAGTGGCCCAGGGGGCGGTGACGAGGCCCTCAGCTTCCGCAGTAATTACAGCGCATGTGTGTAAATGTATGTTTCTGGGCCACACCAGGTGTGTGTGTGTGTGTGTGTGTGTGTGTGTTGCTGTACTGTAGTTTCACTGTGAAACCATATTTAAACTGAACACACTGAGAGATGGTGAGAATACAAAGAGTAGACTTAGAAGCAGTGCCGTTTTTATATTGAACGCTGCCTGTTTAGATTTTTTTGGGAAATCCTCACATAATAATTTAAGATGAACATATCAGTTATTGTAATAATGTGGATTTGATTCAAGATGTCTTCTCGAGAAAGAGCCACTACACTGGTTCTTTCTGGTTCACACTAAGGATTTGGCAACATGTTGACTGCTCCACTATTCTGTGCTAAAGGTTTGAAATGCAATTTCCCTGTGGCAGCACATCACTTTTTGCTACTTTGGAAATCTTGTTTCTGTTCCAGTTATTCTGCTCATGTCCCACAGAAACCTGTCTGTGCTTTAGCAGAGGAAATGCCTTTTATGGTATGGTGGTGTCCAAGGTCTGTTAGTCAGCATGAAAAGGTTTTCAGGGACGCTGTTTCAGTGTGGGGTTTTTTTTTTCTTTAAAAAAAAAGATCAATCACTCAAGCTTAAAATTGCACAAAGTAAATGGCGATGTGGGAAGAAAATCTACTCAAAACAAAGTAGCTCAATGCTCAGTCTGACTGGATGCATAAACACCATATTTTTAAGTATTGTTAGATTGTCAACTGGATTTGGGCCTGAACTACTGGCTCCTTCTGACACATGAATATGCTTTGCACTATTCTAAATGATTCCACTCCGACTGGATGATAGAGAGTGAACTGTTTCCTCGGTCTCAAGTGTTTTGCTGTGCTTAACAGATTTTCATGCAGAATTTCTCTGAATATTGCTCCCTTCGTCTTCCCCTGAATTCTGATGAGTCGCCCTACTCCTGCTGAAGAGAAGCATGATGCTGCCACCACCATGCTTAACTGTGGGAGTGGTGTTCAGAGCCATATGAAAACTGGATCTGCTTCTTCCATGTTTGATTCTTAATAAAATACAAACATGACTTATTGTGGCTAGACTTATAAGTGAAAGAGTGATACTTGTCCTGTTCACAGATTTTCCCACCTGAGCTGTACATCTCTGCAGCTCCTCTATGGCTCCTTTGGCTGCTTCTCATATTACCCTTCAGACTGAGTGCATGTCCTCACCTCAGATGTTTCATACTTTTAGTATTTCCAGAAGATGAAATGGGGAAAAAACGAGTATGTAGTCTCTACATACTATTTACTAATTTGGAAAAAGACAGTCAATTGTGCTGCATTTTATTTAGGGGTATAAGAGTGATTGATATCACATTATTTTATTGGTAAACAAAAAACAATCACATATTTCTATTCCACTTCACAACACAACTCTGTGTTGGTCAATTAATGATAAAAATGTCCAGAAAATACATAGAATCTTGTGAATTAAATAGACTGAATTTCATCCACTTTATGGACTTCATTCATAAAGTCTGGCATTCATGAATACTTTGTGAGGCTCTGTAAGTGAGGGTATAAGCCAGGGGGTCATCAAAACAGGGCATTGAGGGCTGGTGTTATTGTGATGCAAGTTTTAGACATGCCCCATGTCCAACATGCCTGAATTACCCCCTCAGTTTGAGGTCAAGTTTGCAAGAGTCCTCCTAATGACCTCCTTATTTGACTCAGGTGTGTTGCAGGATACTGGCCTTAGAGGAATAAAAATTTCTGGTACAGACTATGCCCTGTAAATATGGGTATACCTTTGACAAATAGAAATACTTGAATATAAACATGTTTGTGATAACTTTTCAAAATTTGTTCAACTTTATACTCTCTTTTATCACGAATGGAAGAGTAAAATGTTTGCCATTGACTGCTTGACTAAAAGAAAAACAAGAAAGGGGCCATAACAATATTTGGTTGTGAACTCGTTAAAAACTTTAGAGACACTTATCTTCTTTTCTAATATGGTGCTCTTTCACCGTCATCCTGAAACCAGCTCACACGCCTCCCTTTTCCGTTTGCCCAACCCCCCCGCGCCATCGAAAAGTAATCCCCGCCCTTCTCCCTCGCTCTCACCCCAACATGACTACAAGAATCAACGCTCCCGGAGCACCATGGGAGTTGTAGTTCCCTCCTCGCTAGCACGTTTGAGAAGGCGAGGCTTCAGCAAAATACAACTCCCATCTCGACCTTCGCACGCCGAGCCCCGTCGTCCAATCTGAATATGTGGGAGGAGCGCGTCCGCCCACAAAAGCCACAGCTATCTCCCCGTTATCGAACCCAATTGTGCACGAATTAAAGAGAATAGGCTGAAAATACAAACGTAGGTGGCGGCTCGTTTCAAGTACGCGGCGGACGGCGACGAGACGTCCGCGCGTCGTGTGTCGGTCGGGGGAAAGAAAGCGGCGGGTGACAAGAGGCAGGAGCAGCGAGGAGGGTGTTGTCCTGGTGCTTAAATGGAAGTGGGTGGGCCTCCACGGTCACACACCGCCAACTTCTCTGTGGCCATCGTTCTGACAAGCACAAATTAGCTCGTTTATGGACTGGCTGATCGGCGACAGCGACAGAAGACGGGGGCCGCGAGGAGTCCGAAGGTGCAGAGGCGCGCGCTGTTGTTCCCCTTATTTTCGGGGGGCTGCTTGATTGTGCCTCCGCTTGGCACCGCCCTTCCTGGCTGGTGGGTGGTTTCGTCAAACGGGCTTATCCGCGACGGCCCAGAGCCGAACATATAGGCCGTCCTCCGCCTCTGTACCCGGCCGGCCTTCTACCGTGAACTACACCCTCTCCCTCTCGGTATATTAATGCGTTATGAGTGGTAGGTACCCTCCCCCCTCTCCGTCTCCACCCCTCTCTCATTCTCTCTCTCCGTCTGACAGTTAGAAGGCTCCATGCCCCCTTTGATATTGATGATGAGGTTACTGCTTTATCTTTAGTCTTTATTGATCACCTTTGTTTAACTCTGATCTGCTCTCATTTTATTCACAGTCAACACTATCTTTGTTACTGCCTGCTTTTGCCCTGTGACTTTATCCTGGAGGTGGGCATAAAGGAAAAAACAGAACATGCTCTGAAATCATTTCTCTTCCACAGACTCCAAGAAGGAATCATCTGGAACAGAAGGAGGGAAAGCATCTAAACGGGGCAAAAGTTCAGGATCGCAGGTAAAATGAAAACAAGGATACTTTGTTTTAGTTAATTAGTTTTTTCTTCTTCTTTTTTTTGCATTGCCTGTAGGGCAGAAATGTTCTCACTCCCTCTCAGCCAGTCAGCCAGACACCTCTGGGGGCGTTTCTCTGGTGATTTCCACTTCCTGCTTCTGTGCAGCCCTGCTCAGAGCCAACCCAAAGCCTTATGAATAAGCCTCTATGACTGTCACACTCCAGCAGATCTGCTTTTGAATTTGTCTATTTGAATTATAGTCAAATTCAGTTCCACTCATAGTTTTATCTGTAAAACCTGCATTTATTAAATTTTTTTTACTGTTTGGCTCTATAATTTCTATTTTTAGCAAACCTGTAGAGGCTGCATACACATCCTACAGCCAGTACTGTCATGCTCAGCTTGTGTTATGCTTATGTTGTAAACCGTAAACAATCTAAGGCTTTTCCCTTCTTTTTGTTAAGAGGTGTGTGACATTGAACATTTGCCCATGACCTAGTTTTCTTTTTTTTTCTTCTTTTTTTTCGAAAAAGGGAGGAGAGAGAAAGCAGCATTTTTTTTCTAGTGTTCTGAGAAAAGAGAAATGTGGTTCTCACATGCCCACCCACTCGCTTCCTGTAATACCGCCCACTTCCACTGACAGCTCTCTGTCTCTTTGCTTTCTTTATTTCTTTTTTTGTCAAACACATTTCCTCCATTCCTCGTTATTCCGTTAATCTTTCCTCTCTTGTCCCAATTGTTTAATTGGGTAACAGCTCGTAGGGGTGATTTTGCACTCCTTACCTTTTTGCATGACGTGCGACAGTTTTTGTGCAAAATCATTAATTCCCTTTGAACTTTTTCACCGTTTGTCATGATAAAATCACAAACATCATCACGTTTTATTTGGTTCTAATGTGACAAACCAGCACAAACTAGTCCATAATTGTGGAATGGAAGAAAATCATTTTAAAAAGTAGCTCAGTGAGATTGGATGGAGAGTGTCTCCAATTTAGGTCCGGACTTTGACTGGGTCGTTGTAGCACTTGATCTAAATCATTGTGGTGTAGCTGTGGCTGCATGCTTGGCGGTTTTTGTCCTGCTAGTGAAACACTGTGTCCATCTCCTGTCTCTTGCAGCTTCTAAAATGTTTTCTTCCAGGATTGCCTTGCATTCAACTCCCACCATTTCTCAGTAGATTCTGAGCAACCTCTCTTTTCCTACAATAGAAAAGCATTCCCACTGCATAATGCTTCCACTGAACTTTTCAGCATGATATATTAGCTTGTTTTAATGAAATAATTCCTTTATATTGATGAAAAACTACTAGTTATAAGTGAAATAATATGCCAGCGGAACTAGCACTTTTTTTTGTCTTATTTCAAGTGTGCTAAGATATTTGCTTTTTGTTCACTAATGTTGAAACTAGACCAAAACTACTTCACGACTTTGTGTTTTTTTGCAGTGTGGTGCTTTTTGTTCACTAATGTTCTCTAACAAACCCCTGAGGCCTCCACAGACAGGCTTTTAAATAATAAACTAGGAAACTTTGGTGACTAATTATGCAAATTCCAGAGGCAATGAAGGTTTTATTTAGGGGTTAGACAATAAACGGGATCAGTTTGGAGCTTTTGCTTTCAAGTTGCACCATCATCATTTGTTTGTGTCTTTAACAAGATCTCGCTTTTTCATTACTTCCAGGATTCCTCTCAGCCGTCGCCGCTGGCTCTGCTAGCAGCCACCTGCAGTAAGATCGGAGGGCAGGGGGGAGCAGAGGTGGCCCAGGCCCAAGCAGGTGCCCAGCAGATCCAAGTGCAGGCCGGTCAGATCCAGCTCCAGGCGGGCCAGCTTCAGGGTCAGATCGTGTTGGACACAGCCGGGGGCCAGGCCCTGGTGCCCCAGCAGCTGGAACTGATCCCTGCTCAGTTCACGGGGAACGGCTGGCAGATCATTACGGCAGCGCCGACCATGGCCAAGGAGAACACCAGTCAGCCTGTTGCTGTGACGGTGGCCAGCACTCTGGCCAATGACAGCTCACCTGGAGGACGCAAGGTAAAGGTTAATGGGGGAATCGTGGCTTTGGCCAACTTGACCTTATGCTTCTGCGCCAACATGCATTACAACTCGTCTCCTCTTTGGCAGTTGAAAACGACAAGTGGCACCAACAGTGTCCCAGCCAATCAGCAGCAGCAGCAGCAGCAATTCCAGATCATCCAGGTTCAGAACCTGCCCAATGCCGGAGCCGGCGTCCAGTATCAGGTCATCCCTCACCTGCAGACTGCCGATGGGCAGCAGATCCACATCAACCCGCAGCCGGCTGCCATCGGGGGCCTGCCTGAGCAGGTGCAGCTCATCCAGACCCCGAACTCAGGCCAGGCCCAGGCCATTCTCCAACCAGCCAACCAGCAGGCTATCCTACCAAGCACAGCCAATCAGACGGTACCGCTGCAGATCCGTCCCGCACAGACTTTTCCCATCCAGCTGCAGACTCTGCAGGGCTCCCAGACTCCCGTTATGACGACCGTACCCATAAACCTCGGCGGCATGACTCTGGCCCTGCCGGTAATCAACAACATGGCGGGGAGCGGGGCGGTGCAGCTCATCCAATCGGCGGACGGCACGTTCTCCGTCGCTAACGGCAACCAACTGGTGACGACGGCGGTGCCGGGAGGAGTCCCCGTGGCACCCGGCGCCGGGTCGACGCCGACGGCAGCCGAAGGGGACGGCGCGTCGGACGGCGCTCAGGGGGTCGCGGCCGCGCCCGACGGCGCTCCCGACAACTTCCAGGTGCAGAGCGGCGAGGGAGACTCCCAGAGCCAGAACCAGGCCAACGGGCTCCAGAACCAGTCAGACGCTCCGGGAACCATCCAGCAGGTGATCGTTGGCCAGGTGGGGCACCAGCTGGTGCAGCAGATCCAGCTGCAGCCCCCCGCTCAGAGTCAGGGTCAGACGCAGAACCAGCAGCAACCACAACACATTCAGACCCTCCAGCTGGCGCCTGGACAAACCCTGCAGCCCATCCAGGCCTTCCAGAACCCGGCGCAGGTTCTTATCCGCGCTCCCACCCTGTCCTCCTCCGGGCAGATCACCTGGCAGACCCTCCAGCTGCCCGGCGGGGTTTCCTTGCAGGGTGGCCTGGGGGCGGCGGTGCCACAGCAGCTGACCCTGGCTCCGGTGGCCGGCGGGGCGGCAGTAGGCAGCGGGGGACTGGTGTCCCTGAGTGGAACCCCCCTGACGCTGAGCGCGGCCCAGATCAACCCGGGTTCGGGCGTCCAGACGGTCAGCATCGCTGGACTTGGCACTGCAGGGGTTCAGGTGCAGGGTGTTCCTCTCACCATCACCGGTCTACAGGGTAAGATGTCATGTGTAATTCTCACATTTACAATTCAAAGCTGCAATATTTGAGCTTGTTTGTTTAAGACAATTTGCATTTGATGTAACTAAAACCATTTTGGATCTAGTTCTGCTTCCTCTATTTTCTGTCCACAACAATTTGCTCATATAAAAAAAAGGACTACGCAATGTTTCAATCTCTCATAGGTCAACCACAGAGTCAGGATGCGGTTAAAGTTCAGCCTTCTCCCGTGACGGTCACTGTCGGCAGCGTGGCCTCGGGTTCGTCGGTGAGTCCCGACCAGCTCGGCTCCGTTCAGAGTTCTTCGGACCAGGAGGGGCCGCCGAGCAAGAGGCTACGACGCGTCGCCTGTTCCTGTCCAAACTGCAGGGACGGAGAGGGAAGGTACAGATCAGAGCAACGCACCACAACACGCAGGAGCGGAGAGTTTTTTTACTCTTAATTAAACGACAGAAATATGACAGCATGGATGTCGAACGATGCAGAAGACAAAATGTGAAGTGAATGCTGTCTTTCTGAACTTTTCACGTCAACACTTGTGGCTCACAGATTGAACACGCTAACATATAATTTGAGTAATTCTGTAGGAAGTTTTTGTTTAGTTTTTATCTGATTTTTGTCTGGGGGGACAAAGGTAATTAACAAAACTATTTGATGCACAAAATGAATGCAGGAACACATCATCACACTGTGAGGACATGACAAACCAGAAAGTGGGTCAGATTCGATTGAAGATTGGTGGAGCTAAACATAAGAACAAAAAACAAAAACCTGTAATGGCACCAAAAGAGTTTTGACTAAACAAACAGGAATGATTTTAATAAAATGTGTTAGAAGGGTCCAGTCAAAGTCCAGACTCACAATAAATATAATGGAAAATTTGTGGAAAGAATTGAAAGTGACTGTTCACAGATTGTCCAGCCTGTCTTATGCTTGCACAATTATGTTGTAATTATATCAAAAAATACTAATTTGTGAAAAAAATTTTTTTAAAAGAAGACAATGCATATTAATACATCACCAAAATATACCAATTTGAGTTTTTTAGACATTTCTTTCCTCTTTTATGCTACCACATAAATGCTAGGTGCTATAAACATATTCTAACAACTCCTGGAAAAAAACCCTGGAATTTCCTTTAAAGGTCTTGCTGTTCCACTACAGTTCAACTGAATTCCCACCTCTTGTGTTTCTAGGAACAGCGGCGACCCGACCAAGAAAAAGCAGCACATCTGCCACATGGAGGGCTGCGGGAAGGTGTACGGCAAGACGTCTCACCTGAGGGCCCACCTGCGCTGGCACACCGGCGAGCGGCCGTTCGTCTGTAACTGGATCTTCTGTGGGAAGAGGTTCACCCGTAGCGACGAGCTGCAGAGACACCGGAGAACACACACGGGTAGGCCAAACACACGAGCCCGGTCTGAAAAGGAAGCGCTTAGGTCCGGTTGCATTTGTAACACCGAAGCCATTTCTTTTTGGAAAGCTAAAATCTAAAGGAGTTGGTAAATGTTTGACAGAATAAATGGTAACATCTAAAAGGAAAACAATAAAATTCAAGGATGCTGGGTAGGAGCTGTGATTTAATCTAATTTCCTTTCGTCTGCTGTGCTAAAGGAGAGAAGCGTTTCGAGTGTCCTGAATGCTCCAAGCGCTTCATGCGCAGCGACCACCTATCAAAGCACATCAAGACTCACCAGAACAAGAAGGGCGGCGCCGCCGTCGCCATAATCACCACCGACGACATGGAGGAGGACCCCCCCGAAGGTCTGGCGGAATCCCCGCAGATAGTCGCCGTGGGAACCCTCACGCGGGACTCTGAACCCGCTACGCCCACCACCTCCAACCACCTGGAGGAAGAAGAGGAGGAAGAGTTTGAATAGACAAATCGAAGGAAGACTTTCTGATATATATATATTTTTTGTCGTCGTTGTTGATTTTTGGAGGCGTTTGCAGGGACTTTTGCATAATTTTAAAATTGCTTTCTTATAAAAAGAAGGAACTTAAAAGAGGATCATGTGATGGTCGTGAAGTGGACAAAAAAGGAAAATATAAACAATACAATCTGAAGAAAACTAACATATAACGAGATATTAGTTTGGCTTTTATGTAATAATCTATAACATTTCCATGTGCATCGAGGGGACAGAATGTAAGCAAGATGAGCACAAGACAGGGGGACCTGAGGAAAGTAAAACCATCCAACAGTGAGAGGCATTTTCCTAACAAGAATCCAACTCTATGCACAAAGATGTGTTCCTGTTTCAAACCTGTCTGACGGTGCTGAGGTCAATCATGGTACAGGGCGGCTGCAGAGCGGCAACAGCTTAGGGGCAGTCGGGACACTGTGTGTGTGTGTGTGTCTGTGTGGGTAAGCGTGATCTGAGCAGATGTGTGTGTGTATGTGTGTGTTAGCGTTCCCGTTCTGCTCCAAAGATGATCTACCTATGGTGAGTTTTATTCAAGGTTCAGGTTCAGTCCTCAGATCAGATTCAGGTGTTGATTTGTTTGATTAGTCAACAAATTATTCTTAAAAGAGGAAATTCTAAAAGAGAAGAAGAGTAGTGGGGCGGGGGGGAAACAAAGCACATATTAAAAAAAAAGATTTATAAATAATGCATTCCTTATTGAAGCGCAGTGGCCATTAGAATACAAATAAAAGGTTTCTATAGAGAGAGAGAAAAAAAAACAATCTAGCTTTCTACAACTTTGTGTAAGGAAAGCAATACTATAACGACAATCCTTGTGAAACCATGTTTACATTGTCAGGGCAAGTTTTTGTTGTTGATGCGATGAGCCGGTTTGTTTGGAGAATCAGAGAAAGGAAGTGCTGCCGTTTGAGCAAACCCGAGAGCTCGCAGTCGTCGGAAGACCCTCTTCGGCATCAGGGCTGCATCGTCGGTTTTCCCACAGCCCGGCTGCCTGACGACGGTTTCCTCAGGCGGCAGATGCTACTTGGTGCTTCTTGTGCTTTGGTGAGCCACAGCGCAAGCAGCTGAAGTAGCTAAGAGCTGCAGTCGAGTTAAGCTCTTTAGCTATGTGGATGTAATTTTTTTTGTTGATGTTGCTCTGTGTTAGTTCAGTGCGTACCTTCTTTGAATTTAAAGAAACAAGATTATTTTAAAGAATTTGAATTTTTTTCTTTTTAAAGCCCCTCTTAAGGTGTGCGGACACAGGACCCCATCGTGTATGGCTAATTTATTATTTATCCTTTGATTTGTAATATTCGCCTTTTGCTGGACTTGTATTTTGTGTGCGTTGGTTCTAAGGTTGTGTACAGCATGTTTCAGTTCTTGCCGTAGTGCTGCTTCTTCGGTCTGCTCTTTAATTAATTTTTATTTTTTCTTTGCGCCATAATGTGTTTTTGGAAAAAATTAAATAAAATAAAGAAGAAGAAAGCAAAAAAAAAATGTCTAAAGCTAAAAAGATTGATACCAAACAAATCTAGATGTTTTTAAAATCTTTTTTGTGTGACAACTAACTTTTCTTTTCTATTTTGTAGTGACATCTCATTTGTAAAATCTTTTTCTAAAGATGTTTGTTGTCTCCATGACATTTGATAATGGGTTTTTGCCAGGTTAGCCTTAAAGGCTCCAGTTTATTGATATTTTTAAAACTGGTTTGTACAAATGTGTTATGTCAGCAAAAAAAAGACTGAAAAAGAGATAACTTGAAGCAGAAAACATGCTTTGCCTGCTTAACACTTGACAATAAAGTGAGTCTTACATTTCATCAGATGCTTGTGTGTCTGTATAAACAAAGGTTGGGAAGCCTGTTTGCAACACAAAGAGTGATAAAAAAAACATTTACATTGTAGGCTACTGCGTAAAAGTAGTTTTGAAAGGTGTCAAACATAAGGCCTGGGGGCCAGATTCAGCCCACCAAAACCTTTTGTGTGGCCATGTAGAGTCCCGATTGACACATAAATGAGATAAGTTTAAGATAAGTTGTTTGCTGGATTGTTTTTGTAATCAAAACTGTTTTTATCTATATGCTGTCAAATTACATCAAAGTAGAAAATGTCCCGTATCATTTAATTTTACTGAGTCATCAAATTCAGGCAGCTTTGTATTAAAATATATTAGTTTTATCAGTACCATCTGCCCCAACCAGTCTTTTGATGATGTTGACATGGCCCAAAATTAAAAGGAGTGCAAAACTAATGGACCAGAACATTTTTACTCTTCCATAAAGGCCAGATCTGAGACGCAGATTTTTGTTGCTCCTCCAAGGTTGCCATCAGCCTCTTGACAGCCAGTGGGTAACTTTGGCTCAGCTGCTCTGATTTTTGTTGCTGTTTAAGTTTGGAGATTTGCAAGACTTTTTTTCCCAGAATTTTCCCAAAGCTTGAGCTGTTGTATTACACAACCTCGGTTTAAACTTTTACACATTATCCCTAACTTGTGTGATCCATTCCTTGGTTTTCGTGATGTTTGTTCACTAATGTCCTCCGACAAACATCTGAGGTATTATTTGGCACAAATAAATTAATTTGATATTAAATTACGCACGTCAGTTAAAAATCTTACAGGTATAAAAGTAATGGGGTCTGAATGCAAATGCTGGTCAAGTAAGAACTTCATTCTCCAATTTGGTCCTAAATTAATATATTTCTAATAGGAATAGCATATTTCAAAAGATAAAGTAAGATATAAAAAAAATTTTCAAATGAAAAAAGTAATTGTGGCTGGGCCACACCAAAACCTTAATACTTTCTATCACAAGAAACTACATTAATAATGAATAATGCTGGGGTTTGTATAACACCAGGAAAAAAATATGAAGCCAGCAGTGTTCTCTATTTCACAAACTTTATTAAGATGTAAAAAATAAACCGGTGAGAATTGTATAGTGTTGCAAAGCTATTTGAATCAAAGCTTCAGCTTTAGCTATAAAAAGGCAAACTACAATATTTAGGTAAAAGAAAAAAAATAAAGTTTAGAAAATAAATTTACAATTTAAAGATCTGACATAAACAACAAAAACATCCCTGCAACACAAACACCAACCAGGATATACATAAAAAAATATACCAATAGTATGAAACTTAGTAAGGTGACATAGAAAAAAATGCCAACAATGATGGATAAAAGGTCAGGAATGTGTTGGGAATTAAAATGTGCGTTTAAATGTTTTTACAGTACGGTGCAGCACCAGAAGACGTTTGGTTTTCTGGATTTCACTGCAGCTCCTTCTGGATACTGCAACAGAAAAACAAAAAAAAACATGAATTTCAACTGTGTGAACATTTCTTACTAAAACTAACAAAACTTAGCATTTTTAATCAGCTTATTTTCCCCCAATGTTAAAGCTCTACCGTCAAATAGCAGGTAATGCTCCGAATAACAATTAAGAGTTAATATGAATAATCCAATCATTTTAAGAAATGCCATCATATTACTCACATTAAACTGACTTAATCTTGTGTACTTGTCTCTGAGGACTCAAACGCATAAACAACCACAAGAAAATGATCTCTAATAGACTCTCCTCTCTATGTGCTTAAAACACACCAACAAAACAGGTTTGTTTCAAATTCAGTTTTCTTCTATCATAGCCGTTTTTGGTTCGATTCTGCCCTTTTCGCATTCAACCGCCCAGTGAAAACGAGTAAGCTCACCTCTCCAAATACTCGTGGACGTTGTCGTGGCCGTTGTAGCGCGCCAGGGCCACCAGTGTCCCCGTGGCGCAGCGGCCCTCCTTCTTACGACACAGACTGCAGTTACAAACTCCCCGGCAGATGGGACACGACCACGTCTGACAGAAATAGAAAAAGGAAGTAGAGGACAGTTATGGTCTCGACTTGCTCTCGAAACTCTGTAGTACTGGAACTAGTGTTGTTTCATTCAGCCAAAACGCTACTGGAGGTCAATATATACACAACAAATAAGGTGTAAATTGGGTGGTTTATTAGGGAACGTCCATTATAGATTTAAACTTAATTAAAAAGCGTCTGCTACGTGTGTAAACACTGACCGGGTCGAGCAGAACGGTGCGCACGTCCTCTCCGTAGCGATTCTTCAGGCACGGTCCGCAGAACTGACCTTTGACCCCCACGCAGTGACCGCTACGGCACACCGTCTTGGTGTCCAGAGTCTTCTGTCTGCACTGGTGGCATGAGCTTCCCTGAAAGGGCATGAAGAAAGCGACTCAGGCGCTCTGCCGACATCACGGAGCAAACGGAGGTCAAAGGTGAAGGACCTGAAGCCACTCACGTTGTCTTTGTCCCAGATCTTGTCTTTGCTGCGGTACGCCACGTTTTCCAGGTCCTCGTCCGTGATCTCGTCGACCGACTTTACCAGGTACTGACTCTTCCTGGACCTGGGGCTTCTTTTGTTTGTCTTTCTCCCAGCGATACAATCCTCATCCACCTGACCAGTGGGGAACAGACCACAGGCCTCAAACAAGGTCACGCAAAAACCTTTCCTTCTTTCTCAATGATTCAAAATCGTTGGGATTTTGAACATCTGAACGGATCGTTTAATAGATTGCTTTTATTAGGAAACTAAAACTAAACACTGCATACAAAGTGCTTTCATTTGAAACCTGCAGCAAGAATAAAGTCTAACAAGAACATGCTCCTAATGTCCCGCGGTGTTCTTTTCAACCTTTCGTTAGAACGCACCTCCATCAGTCTCCAGATGTCCAGAGTCCGTGGCTTTCTGACACAAGCTGGCTCAGGTTTTTCCTCCACCCCGAAGTTCTCCGGAGGACGAGCCTTACGCGACGGGTTCCTCCTCTCGGTCCCTACGTCGGACTTAAACTTACGCTTCTGCGGCGACACCTTCTGCGATATCCTCTTCCTCTTCTGCAGGAAAGCAGAGCAGTTTTTGTTTTGCTTCCTCTGGTATCCCGATGATTTATTTTTTTCTTAAACGAGGACACGGTGAGCATCCACCAGTGAGTTTACCGATTATCACAACTCATTTCAGAAAATGTCAGTAGTGACCTAATATGTATTAACAAGTAAGTCTCAATTCTCTCCACCCAAGTCTCAAGTCGAGTCAAAGTCCTAGATTTAAAAGGCGGTATTAGGAATTTTCCAGGCATTTTCTGCCATTTTATAGTAAAATCAAGTAACTATGTTACCTTCAATTATTATAAAAATGCTGTAAATGTCTTAAAAGAAATGTGACTTCACAATTTAACAACTTGAAGAGTCTCTTTAAGAAACTCCTTGTGACACTCTGCCTTCAGCACATCATCACAACAATGCCTCTCCATTATGCTGTTAACCTTTCATAGGCGCTTCAAGGATTTCTCAAACACACATAAAAGAATCAAAGCAACACTTCAGCTACTCGGAACCAGCAAGGAAATAAAGACGTTTTCAAGATTTTTTTTGAAGGCCTCCGTTCATTTCGACCTGTTTGTGTTGGTTGTTTGTGCAAAACGCTCACCTGAGGCATGTCCAGCGGAGTCAGGTCAGCCAGGGAGGTCAGACCAGCAAACAGCTTTGCGAGCTGAAAAGAAAAATAAACAAATCACAGAAGAATGAATCAAGGATGTGTAAAAAGTTAACTAGAAAAAAAATGCAAACATATTCTTACACCAAGACATTACCATGGCTTTGTTTTCCTGTATGTTTTGATCTCGTTTCATCAGACTTTGGCACAGGGGCTCCTCCTCCTCCTCCTCCTTCTTCACCACCTCCTCCTCCTCCTCCCTGCTGACCTTCCTCGGCCTTCCTCTCCCTCTCCGGGGCGGATCACTCCCTCCGGCTGGTTTAGTAACATTTCTCTTATTCTGTTTTTTTGGGGGGGCAGGAGGTCCTTTCTTGCCTGGAAACCTAGAGAGCAATATTTTAATTTCAGCTGAGCGTGTCGCCACCCTCTGCATTTTATTTCTAGTTCAACCTGATCGTTTAGTGATCTACAAATCCTCACCTAAGCGCCACTAACAGACTCCTCCTCTTTGGCTCAGGTGGCTCCTCGCCGTCCGAGTAGAAGCCTGTGTCTTTGTCGCTTTCCCCTTCTGAGTCAACAACCTGAGGAAAAACCAAAAGGGGAAAAAATAATAATAATCAGGGCGTACAGGATGAACTTTCATTTTGCGGTCAAAAGCTTTTATTAAGAATATCCTACTTTGGTCTTTTGCTGCTTTTGGAAGCATTCTCTGTCCTCTTCTGCCTCATCCTCGCTGAATCCTTCAAACTCCTCCTCGCTGTCCGATTGGCTGAACAGATGAGCCAGCTCAGCAGTTATATACTGGGATTTGAAAGTTGGAGCCTGTTGGCAGACACAGCCAGCACGAAAATAAGTTGTTGTGTTTCCATGGAAGGACAAGAAAAAAAGAAAGTACACAGCAGGTATTTATTTGTTCATTTCAAATGACAGACACGAAAACTGAACTTTTATAGAACAATATTTAGGCTCTCAAACTCTGGATTCTTGAACTATACACCAGAGGGAGACAAAGTCCATCTGATAGCGTGATCTGACAATAAATTAACTGTGTGCAGCTGTAAAAGGGAGAAGAATTCACGCTGGCCGTCACAGAACAAAACTTATCTTTTGGACTTTGAACGAGCAGCACCAGAGAAATCCTTATCGCTGCAGGCCAAGCCGCAGTTTGGCAGGTCAAGAAAGAGCAGTGAGGAGATGAAGTGAAAAAGGAAAAGACACTTAACCCTATATCTCATTTCCACCAGCTTCACTTCCCCATAGTAAGTATCCCACATATACAAAGGTTTCTTACCATATAAATGGGTCAGAACTCACCAGTTCCTCCACTTCAGAATTCTTGAAACTTTTCCGTTTTACTCTAAACGGAACCTCCACAAACCAGTAACCACAAAGACCAGTGCTTCCATAATTTATGGCTTATTGTAAGGCCCTGCTAGGTTCAGCCAGGAAGTATTACATACACACCGCTATGTTAGGAATTAATGAAGATATAGAAATAAACTTTTTTATAAGATAGTGCAACATTGAATTTGTGCCTCTTTCTTACGTATGTTTTTGTTTACATCCTGTCTGTACTGTTGGACATTAAAGATGCTAGCTGGACCTTATTGCAAAATGAAAGACATTTTTTATTGTAAGCAAGCAGAAAAAAGCACCAATGTACAACTATTTCTGATGACATTACATAGGGAACAAGCACAAGTAAATATATTTTTTTTTAATTTGCATTTTTTTCCCCTGTGCCCCATCTTTATTCAAATCTTTTCAATAAACTTCATCCTTAAAGAGCGGTTAGTTGTGTTCTGCACATCTTTCGGAAAACATTTAAGCTATATCTGACGACACACAGTAGAATTTTCTTAAGAGCAAGAGGATTGGCTGGAATAAAGAGATTTAACCATCAAAGATTTTCAGCAATTATTTAGAACCAAGTCTGGGTGATGTGGTTCACTGAGTCCTAAAAACATTTCCTTACAAACCCACCAATGATAGTTGTTTACAAATCCCTAGTGCCTCTTGTGACGTCATCAATAAAACAGCAGGATAAGAAGATGTTTTGTTTGAGCTCACAGGTGAGAAATGTAATATTTTGTGGAATGCTGCTGCATTAATATGCATGCAGCATATTATCCAACTGTGATTTTACTGCAGCTGTAGATCTCAGAGAGAAAGAAAAAAAGGCAGTTCCTTTAAATGCATGTTTGAAGTTCGAATAAAACCTTTAAACACTAAACATAAGGACCTTCATTTAGATTCGCAAAATACTTTCTGGACGCTTATCTAAAGTGTAGTTGAAAACAAACCCTAACAAACTTGTTAACAGAGTTTAAAACAAGTACTAGCTTATTTACAACCACGATATCCACAGGGCTGTTCGTGCAGGTGTGGTTCGAAAAAAACAATATAAAACTGCTTACATTTCGGCAAAGAAAAGAAAAACCCAATAACATGGCGGTTCGGGTACTTACATCTGACTTGAGGGTCATTTTGGGTGTTATTCCTTTAGTTTAAAGTTTTCTGGAGAGAAAGTTTAAGATCATGAAACGAAATCAATGAAAAAAAGGTGGATTTAAAACCGACCCGCTAAAGAGGGTTGCAGAAAACGGGGCTCGTGACGTCGACGTGCGCGCACGGAAAATGTACTTTTATTTCACAGAAACGTAACTAACTTGCCAGCATATTTACAATTACAGAAATAAGTAAAAAACATATTACTAAATCTCAAATACATGTACAGATTCTCCAAGTCTGAAGAAGAAGCCAGTCCACAGATTCCCCTCCTAAACTCGGAGTGGTTCGGTCCGGCTTCGCGCGGAAACAGCACGTGGGGGTGACCAGGATCCTCGGCCTAGACAACAGATCCAGTCTCCGTTACTTCTTTTCTTTATGATATGATTGCGACCACGAAGGCAACATTCTGTAAATGCATCGTTTAAGCCCTGCTTCTAGACATCTGAGTGTTGAAACGTCAAGTTTCTATTTCTACGGCGCATTTAAAGCAAGTGTAGGAAAGTACTTCACAAAGCATTGACAGCAATTCATTTATTAGAAATAGACTACTAAAAACAGAATAAAACTTAGTGATGCATTTAAATGCATCTAATTTGCAGCTCATTACATGAAAGTTGTTTCATAAAAAGACAGACTGTGAGGCTCTAACATGCAAAAGCAAATTATTTCACCAGAAACTAATTTTAAGGAGTTTCACCTCCTCTTTTATAGATATTAAAACTTTGGGAAATGTTCAGGGAAATATAGAAGCAGTGGCACCATCGGTGTCATGATCCTTGGGATTTTTGGGTTTGATTTTGTTTTGTACTTTATTTAATACGTTGTTTAAAGTCTTAGTCTTGATAACTAAATGTGTTCTTTAAGAATCAGCCAGCAAACCATTTGGGAATAAGTGATGACAAGTGGAGAGAAAGGTGTTTCCTGGCTTTACAAAGTTACCATCGACTTATCACAGGGATTGATATAAATGTGATCAGCCACTGATGACATCATTGTGCAATAATAACATATACTCAAGGGTCTTGTTTTCATTGTTTCAGGCAGTAGTTTGATCTCTGCACAAAGACAACTTTGTGCAGGAAACCTAGACCATGTAAATCAATCACATGGTCATGGTATCTAGGGCATGCATGGACTGATGATGTTGGTATGCAGATTGCTCCAATTTTCTTGCTGAGGAAGAACACTTCTCCTTTTCAGACCCCTGCTACTGTCTTAATTTGAGAATGCTTTCTTTTGGGCACCATATTCTACCATTTCTCTTTTTTAATGTAAGTGGACCTGAATTTTTTGTCACATTTGATTTAGTATGTCTAGCTGCTCCAGGGAAGTCAAGCCATTTTATTTGTATATCACTATTTAAAAAAAAACAGTTTCATGAAAGTGCTCCAAATCAGTACATGGTTAAAAAATTATTCATAACATACATATTGAATACAAGAAATAAGAAGTCACATCTCTGCTGCCTGACAGAACTGTAATGTGAAAAGTAATAGATTTCACAGAGTTTATCTTGTATAATTTGATTGGTCAAACACATTTAGCAAAGACTTGCTCCTGTGTACAGACTACACTGAACATATGTTGCTTATGCAGTTAACCAAGCTCTTACAAATATCTCATACGAGTTTTATATGGCTCAGATTCAGTGATATGCATTAAATTATCTTAAACCTATGCATTGATATTTTCTGGTCAGCACATTTAATAAAATCATTATATAAAAGGACTGTGTTAGAATGATAAAAATAAAACTGAGAAAACAATGTAAAGAAAATTTGCCATGTTTCTTTCCTCATGTTTGTTTGATCACTTCTGATCAGATTCAGAATTTAATTCTCAGCAGTCACTGACAATATGGATGAAGTTTACAAACAAAGGAATGTGCGTCTGTACAGGC
The DNA here is from genome assembly GCA_903067075.1 of Micropoecilia bifurca. Taxonomy (NCBI): domain Eukaryota; kingdom Metazoa; phylum Chordata; class Actinopteri; order Cyprinodontiformes; family Poeciliidae; genus Micropoecilia; species Micropoecilia bifurca. Next base: position 20,072 of record CAEGAF010162541.1, on the reverse strand, counting down.
TTTATTATTCCATTTTCTGGCTGGGCCTGAATTTGTGTGCACACACGGTTCAGATCCTCCTGCATTATTTGGCTCTCCTGTGTCCCAAAAGTTAAAGGTGAAAGTAGACCCATCAGACCAGAAATATGTTCCATCCTTCTGAGCATCAGACAGTCCGATCCAGTTGACTCCCTGAGTGGGATCAAAGTTTCTGATCAGCAGTTTGACAAAGTTCTCTTCTTCCAGACTGTGGATGGACACCAGGTTGGCTCCTTGGGTCACACAGTGCTGCTCTGCATCAGCCCAGGTCATCAAGGTGGCAACATACTTGTAGCAGCGTCCATTGAAGAGGAACCAGAACGGGGGACAGCCGCCCCGCTGTAGTGTCATCTCCTGTCTGTCTGAAGGAACCACAGCAGCCAGAGAGAGACCAAACAGGAGGAACAGCAAAATCATCTTGAAGTCTGATGTTCTTGATTCTGAGAGATTTCAATGTTTTGATGGAGTTTTTCTGCAGGGATGGATGCTGAAGAGAGTTCTGGAGAGACATGAGTTCACCTGTTCTCTTTTATATCCATCAGAAAGGTGCCAATCACGTTCCTGTTAATGAGCTACTTTAATGTTTGTTTTGATTTCCCATAAAAACTATCCTTTAAAGAAACTCTTCACCAGATTCCTTTCCGTGGAAGTATTATCTTATCACAGCACACAAACATCTTTCCAAAAATCAAATGCAGATTGAGTTTGCACCAAATTATGCATCAAATCTCAGTTCACTTCACCAATACAGCAGAAGAAGAAAAGGTGAAATGGAAAAACAAAACAATCAATCAAATTTTATTTGTATAGCACATTTCAGCAGCAAGGCATTTCAAAGTGCTTTACATAATTTAAAATAANGAAATTTTGAAAAAGATTAGAAAAAGATAGAAACATTATTTAAAGTAAAAATTAAAAGTAAAAACATTTTAAAACATCTCAAACCTCAGAGTTTTGATATTAAAATGATATTAAAATTTTGGGAGCATCAGATACTGATCCTGCTCCCCTCTAAAACTTTGTAAGAAAAATCTGACTGTAGCACAAAGGTGTTGTGTTGATCATAAACTAATACATTCTAGATTGTATACAACACTGGATTCATTATCTTTAATTCAAAGGTATAAGAAAAAAAGAACAAATATCTTTATATAAAAGTTTTGTACTTAAATAATAAAGTTCTATCACACTTTGTTAAAAAAAAATCTTATAACAGTGGTTCATGAAGGTAACACACCATAATGAGCCCTAACACTGTTTCACTGAATGCTCTTGCTGCCCTCTAGTGGCGAGGAAACGGCACTAAATCGAGTTTAAGTTCACGGCTTAAAATATTTTTTGGCATTGCACAAACAAGGAAAGAAAACATACATTTTGACCTTGTAATACAGAAATATTTTCGTCAAAAAGTTATTTGAACATGACAACCGCATGGACAAAATATGTAGGACTTGATAATAACCAAAAGATGTTTGTGTTACTCACATTCAGGAGTTTTTAACTGTCACAAGTCCAAGACTCAGGGACATTGTCTGCAGGTTTTGTGCATATTGTCTACATCTAAACTAAGCAATAAGTAATTGATCAGCATAACATATTACTCTACAAGAAGAGAACCATGACTTCGAAACTGATTGTTACAGTTGATAGAGACCAGGACTGCTGTAGAATTCCTCCTTTAAAACTGTAGCTCAACTACTAAATAATGTAGTTGAGCTACATTTGAACAAGGGTCAGAAATCAGGACAATGCTTCTTCTCTGTGCTTGTACAGATTTTTTTTTCCCAATCTTGGTGTTTAAAGCCCACTATCCTTAATGTGTTAGACGTTCCTCTAGACGTCCACTGTTGCAACTACAATATGCCTTCTTGTGTGTGTCAGCAATGGTGCTGGAAATTATGTTTGAAGAATTGGTTCAAGATGGTCACACAGTCAGAAAAAACACAGTGAGTTGTATACAGAGTTTGAAAGATAGTGCCAGGGGTAACATAATATCTTTAAACAACATTTCAAAAAATACTTGGCATGAAATAGGAACTCAGTTTTCATCATTTAGGCAAAGATATAACAAACTGGAATTGGTTTACTATGGAAGAGAGGAGTCTTCCAAAAGACTATGAGTGCAAGAGGAAAAGCAATTGAAGTTAACTTTCTCAGTTATTCTTGGGAAAATAAGATTGTTCATCAACAAGAATTTTATGTGTCAGGAGGAATCATTCATTCATTACCTAGACTTAATTATAAGGTGAAGTTTTATCTTTGTATTCTACTTAAATATCCTAGCAATGTAACTGTGCTATTACTAGTGTATCTAATCTTGCTAAAAGCTAAGGCAGATTCAACATATCTTATCAAGTGGAACTAAATGTGTGTCAGTGATTGACCTACTTTAATTTTTTTTTCTGTTCCAGTAAATGCTCATGTTTAAGTTTTATCTATAATTATATGTAATTAGATCTATAAGCAGTTTTAATCATCAGAAATGTGCTGACAACAACCAAAGTCCAACCTTCTGATTACACTTTGCACGATTGCAGCTTGAATGTTTTGATCAGGACTCCTAACAAGTTGTATGTGGAAAGACAATTGCACAGCATCCAACAACTGCATAGTATTGCTGCAGCATTGTACAAATGTATTAATTAACAACAATGTAAATGAAGAACTGACATGATCTGGTCCTGACCAGTGGGTCTGTCACCTGTTCGAATCTGTAACCTTCCACAGCAACGTTTAATTGTATGTAGATAATAACCAGTGTTGGGAAATACCTAAAACAAACCTGATATCATTTCCTTGTGCAGTTCCCATAAATGCTAAATACAGTTTTATCTGTGCAGTCCTGTTTTTATCACCATGAGATTACCGTTACTGCATCTCTGAGCAAGATAAGAGCTGGAATGTTTTGATCTGGACTCATGCAAAGACAGTTCTTGTGTTGGTATAAGCAATCTTCCTTTCATCAGGGGCATTGCTTATTTGTATGTAAACTATTTAAATGAGGAAAGAAAAGAATCTAGGCACAATTTTTACAACCAGAATGTGTGAAGATTTGAATTTTTGGACACTGTCTTTGAAATATGAACTTGAATATTTTTTTTACCTTGTTATATTTTTCTTACACATTTGCACAATCACTTATGGAACCATTATTTATTTTATTTTTTTCAGACCTGTGGCAAATGCATAGTCTTAAACACTCAATTAACTTTTCTCCAACTGAAGGTAGACTCAGACTTAGAACATCTCATTGTGAAATTGTCCATCTCTTAAGCTACACATAAACCACCAAAATGAGAGAAACATTAGTTTGTGTGGTATATTGTATAAATTGTATAAAATGTTAGCAAGAAGTAATTTTACATAATCATTCTTGATTCCCCCCTCACACTGTATCATATCTAATACATTGTTATATTATTCCTAATATTTTCACAAAGAATCACACAGAGAAATAAATTTAAGTTGGATGTTAAAAGTTTATCACAAAGATGTATTTTATGTTGATAGTTGTATAAGTGTGTATACAATAGAAGAAAAATATCACATTTCCACATATATGCCTTTCCACTGTGTTTTGTTGGAAAAAGTAGGTTGAATTTAAACTGAAAATTAATCAAGAAATGCAAAACAGTTAACTTTTTTTTTCTTTTAATTTTTTTTGTTGCTAGGGGTAAGCTGTACGAATTGTGCAGACAAAAGCAAATTTATTTGAGCACACAATATCGTTCCAAAAAAAATTGCTTCCAAAGTTGGTGTGTCTGTTGGTGTGGTGTGTGCATCTCACACAGTTTGTCACTAGGGACACACAGGCAAAAGCATATTTGCACAGACAAAAGCATATTTAGTTGAGCACAAATCATCGTTCCAGTAAAAATTGCTTCCAAGGTTTGTGTGTCCACAGTGTTCATTTCCACCAGAATTGTCAGGTTGTCCAGGAGTCCAAAGTGAAAATCCATATTTAGACCCATCAGACCAAATCCACCCTCCTTCCTTATGAATATCAGTGAGTCCGATCCAGGTCAGTGACTGAGTTGGATCAAAGTTCTTGATCAAAAAATTGACAAAATTATGTTCATCTAGACTGTGGATGGACACAAGGTTGGCTCCTTCTGACACACACTGGAGCTCTGCTTCTCCCCAGGTCACTCTTGATCCAAAGTACTTGTAGCAGCGACCCCCAAAGCTGAACCAGAACAAGGGACAGCCGCCACGCATCAGCTTCAGCTCCTGTCCATCTGAAGGAGGCTCAGCAGCCACAGTCAGACCAAACAGGAAGAAGAACCACATCATCTTGGAGCTCGATGTCTCTGATATGGAGGGATCTGAAGATCTTGATGGAGTTTTTCTGATGAATGTAGAAGAGAATCCTGGAGAGGCAAACGGCAGGTTGCTTCCTTTTATATCATGTCTGCAGTGTTGGAGTGTAATGATTGATCAATACATCAGTTAATATTTATAGGGAAATAACAATAAAAGTTGTACATAGCATCACATCCCTTTGAACATCTTTTTAAAATTAAGTTTAACATGTTCAGATTTATATATTACATATTCCAGGGTAACATTTTAACAGGATAATCTCAAAAGACAAAGTACATTTACCTTTTACCCTTAAACAAGTAAACTCCCAGTAGGAGCTCTTTTAATTTCTTTATCGTGTTGCAGTGATTCAATACATTAGATCCAGCTTAAATAGTTGACACAGCGACTTTAGTTCGGAAAATTGTGGTTAAATTTTCCTCCTAACTATTGCTCAGTAAAAAAAAAGGTATTATCATGACTCTCCATATGACACTAAATAATCAGTAATATTAACTCTGTTTGGTTTCTTCTTAAAAAATGAATTAAGGAACACGTGCAGCTGTGCCAGAAAATTATTGCTCTCCTAATTTCCTTGTTCTGTTCCTGTAAATGTTGATTTTACAAGGAAACTTTATCTGTTATTGTTCCACTGAGGATGCTAAAGTTCAGTGACAAGGTGGAGTCATATATTTTATACTCTTTAAAATAAACAATAACACTTCCTATATGATCCTGAAAATAAGATCCCAATACCTAGAAACCAACAAAAAAGTCATGTATTAAGGTTTTTGCGTTTTTGCATTCAGAGCCAGGCACTGATAATTAAAATTCCATATGAATACAGAGCAGAAATTCAAACTCCCTCAATTTCTGGAAATTCAGTTTCTCATTTTATTTTCCTTTTCTGTCCAGCTGTTTATTATATTGCAAATCAAAGTCCAACACATGATCATTGAAAATTAAATTGTCCAAATAGTCTAATTATTATTTTTGAATCCTCATATTGAATAATGCCCTAATTATAAAGTTTGCAACCAAAAATCATCAAACAACATCTTCAAATGGTGATGCTATCATTGCACTCTGCTGCTCATCTTAACACCTTCAAGAGGACTTGAGCAAAGTTGCATGTAGATGTTGCATCATATGTGTTTTGACATCTGATGTTAAATTATTCAAACAATAGTTCTTAAACTAACTGCAGTTCTCGCAAAGGATGAGCCTCGATGCACTTAGAAAAGAAGTCATAACAAGCAGTTCAGTTTCTGTAAGAGAAACCAAAAAGTATTTATGAGATCTAATAATGGTCAACAAAGACCTGAGTGAAGTTGACCCACCCATCTTCTTCAAATCAGACAAAATAGATGTCAAATGTTTGTGCTACGTTTGTACAGCAAGATGATCCAGGATGTGAGAGACTCCTATTTCAAGAAAATAATGACTGAAGAAGGCTTGCATAAATGTAATAACCAGAGGACAGAGAATTCTTGCAAAACAGATTTCTGATCTTAACCCCCCCAAAGAACATCCAGAAAAACCTTTTATGGTTTTATGCATAAAGCTCTTACAAAAAGGTTATACAATTAGAGCATCTGAAGTAATAGAGTGGAATGAGACAAGTTTTTCTGTTTCTAAGGGAAAACTGTTTGAGGTCCACAAACAAGAGCTTTTTTATGTGAGCATGAATGGCTATTTCTAATTGGAATATGAAATATTTTATAACAGGATGTTGAGGAAATACACTTAAAGGCTGTCGTAAATGATTATTGGGAGAAGTCCAAGGACAAGATTGTACATTAATCAGCCCAATAAAACATCTTGGTTGTTGTGTTTTCCACGTGATCACGAGTTTATTGCAGCATTAAAAAATATGTGTTGGTTGGTGTTTAATAGAAACCAAGTCAGTGGAGTTGAAAATGAGGACAGAAGCTGCACATAAAAGATAAAATCTTAGATTATCTACTCAGTTATTGATTAGAAGGTGAGTAATCAAAACCAATAATCCTTATGTTATTTAAGTTTATTCAGTTTCTTTTTTTATTGTGACAATATGTGACATTTCCCTGCAATATTCTAAAGAAGTCTATCTACCAATTCTACATTTCATGACATTTCTAGGTTGATTTTGGCTTAATATTTTTGATCTTCCAGACAACTAAATAGATTAATCACATTCGTTTTTCTATTGAAAAAAAACTTACATCATCATTTGGAAAACTATTTTAAAATGTAGTTTTCCTTTTGCATCATAAGATGAACATAACATGCAACAATGGTGTCTGGCTGATCATTAGGATTTTTGATTAAACATTTGAAAGATTTTTATTCCAAGGACAGATGATTAAATAACACCTTGAATGATTTATCTTTTTTCAACAAGAAGAACTAGTTTTAATTTATTTATCTTATCTGTTTGGTCCAAACTTCAAAATTGGTTTTCAAAATAGATATAATAGCAGAGCATTAGGAAATAACAATATTAATATTGAAATAGAGACAGTTAGTCCAAAAGAAGTGTCCATGCCACAATATTGAACACTTGAACTGAATTTTGCTGTGCATTTGATTTCTGTCTCGTAACTTATATTTTATGAAAAACACCTGCAATGATGGCATGTGTATATTAAAGGCCCTATGTATAATTTGCACACTGTCTGGGTTTGAGCACTAATTCTTACTTTTGAAGAACAATGAAGATTAATGTCATCATTTCACTATTTTAAAATGTGTCAAATAAGTTACTGAAAGTTCCCAATTAGCATGATATCCATGTATATGATGAGTGTATGGAAATTTCTGAGTATAACTGTAAACTTAATGTGTCATTAATGTAATTTACTTCACAACAGTACTTGAAGAATTGGGTATCTTCTCTCTGCTTCACTCCAATCAGGCAGATCTCAGAGAGGCAGCATAGTGGAGTTGTAAAAATGTGAATATGCAATACAGGGCCAGCTGGCTGACAAGTGAGAGCAGTGACCAAAAAAATTTGTCCCAAGCCTCAGGCTACCAAAACAAACAGCCTTATTATACACTCAGACATTAAAAGCCTGTTTGCTTCTCACATCAAACAGAGACGACTCCAGCTCATCATGCAGGGCCAAATCTTTCAATTATTATCTGTTTAAGCCACAAAATGTAATTTAATAATATTCTCATTTTCAATAAACAAATGTTAAAATTCCAGTTCTATGGTCTGTGTTCAAATTTAATCATGTATTGAGTCATAAATTGTTCTAATCTTTGAACATACAATGTTCCACTTATTTGTTATGCAGCATTTAGTGTGTTACAAAGAAAAAGGACATTTTTTATCTCACACATTTAAGTTGATATTTTCTCATTGACACATTTAAGAGTAACAATATCTGAAATCTGTAAAAGTTTTACAAAGAAAGGAGTTTATGTAAGGAAGGATAAACAAAAGTCAGACTTTATAAATAAAAAATATATAAATTGCACAAAAAAACATTTTCATGTTTTTTGCTCATGTTCAGTTTGATGTTTTCTGATCAAAACATTTGAATAACTGAGTAGATTCAGAATTACTGTACATTCTCAGCAAACTGGTCGTGCTTTACAAACAAAGGCATAGCTATTCGTGCACTGTCCATCGTTCCATCTCTTGGCTGAGTCCCAGTTGGTGGCCACACACGATTCAGATCCTCCATAGTTGTTTGGTTCTCCTGTATTCCACAGCTGGAAGTTGAATCGAGACCCATCAGACCAGAAATATGTTCCATCCTTATGAATGTCAGACAGTCCGATCCAGTTGGCTCCCTCAGCGGGATCAAAGTTTCTGATCAGCAGTTTGACAAAGTTCTCTTCTTCCAGACTGTGGATGGACACCAGGTTGGCTCCTTGGGTCACACAGTGCTGCTCTGCATCAGCCCAGGTCATCAAGGTGGCGACGTACTTGTAGCAGCGTCCATTGAAGCTGAACCAGAACGCGGGACAGCCGCCCCGCTGTAGCGTCATCTCCTGTTTGTCTGAAGAAACCACAGCAGTCAGAGAGAGACCAAACAAGAGGAACAGCAAAATCATCTTAGAGTCTGATGTTCTTGATTCTGAGAGATGTTAGAGTTTGCTGGAGTTTTTCTGCAGAGATGGATGCTGAAGAGAGATCTGGAGAGACAGGAGTTCACCTGTTCTTTTTTATATTCATCAGAAAGGGCGTCTATCATGTTCCTGTTAATGAGCTACTTTAATGATTATCTTCATTTTCATTAACAGCTGTCTTTCACACAGACTCTTTATCTGTTTTTATTCCATCAATCAGTTTGGTTATCATTGAGATATCTTATTATTGAGTTCATAGTAGCCTAACTATGAGTTTTCTTTGTTACTTTCTGCTGTTAACATGTAAATTAATAAAATGAAGTTTTATCTCTTGTATTCTATACCCATATATATTTTCTAATAATCTGATTACACCATTAATAGTGCATATATTTGCTAAATGTCAGAGCAATTTCAAAGTTCTTTATCAAATGAAACGTGTTTCAACTTAAATGTTTTGTTCTATTTCAGTAAATGTTCATGTTTTTAAGGCAGCTTTATAGCTATATACCTTTGTCTCTATAATCCGTTTTAATCATCATAAATGTGCTGACATCAATCCAAGTCCAACCTAAGTGACTCACCATGCATGATAACAGCTTGAATGTTTTGATGAGGACTCATATCAAATTGTCTGTGGAAAGTCCAGGGCACAGCTGTGTATCATTGCTGCAGTATAGTACAGATGTGGTAACTGACAAAGCTTTATTCAGAAACAACATATTCGAACAGAATCCAGAAGATTCTGTTCGAATATAGACTCTTCCATACTGTTAAATTGCACGTAAAGAATAAATAGTGTTACATAAAACAAACCTGACCTACTTTGATTTCCTTGTGCAATTCCAATAAGAAAGCCTTATCTTTGCTGTGTTCTGCAGTCCTGATTTTATAATCATGAATGAACCAACATCAACCTATGGCCTACCTAGAGAAATCTCTAAGCAAGAAAACATCTGGAATGTTTTGATCAGGACTTGTGTGGATTTTTAAAAAGACAAAGTGCTACACAATGCCATCTAGTGGTCATTCCTGGTAGTTATCAGAAAAGCAATGGAAGAAGTAGAAAACATGAAGTACATCACGGTTGCAGCCACATGGCAGTTCCTCAGCCTTGCTTATGTTGTTTTCTTGCCTACTAAACCATCATCTGCGAGTATTATAAGTTGAATTAATCACATATGTTCAGATCTGTGGTAAAAACTTTATATATCTTTATAAAAAGACATGAAAAGCATGGGTTGAAAATTGTTTAGTTTCAATTTCAGGTTGAAAATAATCTATTTCATGTTTGATCCTGAAAAGGATGAGATAAGTCAGCACTCGTGTTATGTAATAAGCTCTTTTTAATGAGTGGATGTTGATGTCTTTTGAAGAAATTGTTTCAAAATTTGACCCACCACGAAAACACTTATTCAAATATTTATGAGTAAGAAGCTTTAACTCATTAACACAAAACTACATGCCACTGTTTACATCTAGAGTAATTTGTGACAAAAAATGCTTCAACAGAGGTTTAATTTCATTACCTTATATTTGGCTCATTTATGGCTCTTTGGAAACATCGGCCATAATTAGGTCATGGGGAAAAAATATGTCAAATGAGTCAAAAAGAGAACCAACTCACCTGTAGACGTCTCATATCCTAGACTGTAATTTTCAATTGAATTTTGAATGATGAAGCTGCATTTTAGAGAAATAAGACTTCAATTGCCTGAGGTTTGAAGAAGACAAGGAGACGAGTTGCTTTGTGATTCACTTCTTTTCCATTTTACAACTGATAAAGAGCATACCAAACAAAGGCATATTTACACATAAACAATATTACAATTGTACAAAGCCTTTTCCTTAAACTCTTACATTGTGAATTTTGTGTATTTTTCTTTTATTTTATATCATGCAAACAGGTTTTGAACAACAGCTTAAAAAAACAGAACTGTACACTTCTATAACAGCGGCTAACACTGAATACAGCCTCCTGTTGTATTGTTGTCCGTTCAACGTTTGACAGACTTATTGCACTTCTGCTGCCCTCTAGTGGCTACATTACAGCACAAAACGTATTTGACCCCCAAATGCTTTGCAGCTTTAATAAATCTCACACCTGCTCTCCTCAAAAAAAAAAAAAAAAAACTGTGGATGGCACAAAAACCAAAGACGTTTAGTCACTATAAATAAACACAGGTTTTTAATAAATAACCAACTTAACTTCTTTACACATGATCAGCAAAGGGTGTCTATATGTACATCATGCATGGCTCTATGTTGACCAAAAAGAAAACATTTCAATGTCACTTTGAACTCAAACAGATGTGTGCTCTGATGTATAAGCCTTAGCAACTATTCGCTGTCAGAGCGTCACCAAGAGCATTTTTACAACAAAGCTTGTTAAAGGAGATTTAATCGTGATTATCGTGTATAAAAAGTTGACATCTCAAATGGATTTATCTTAGTACGCTAAGAGGTTGCTGGTACGCTGTTGAACAAGTTTCAGTCATAACTACGCTGAATTTAAGACTGTAAAATCTTTTGCTGTTATCCCGACCGACTTCTAGAAGAACAAATACAAACCAGCGGATATACCGGCATAGTTTCAGTTTCCAAGAGAAAAACTTCTTAAACATTAAGCGCACAATGTCTTTCACTTTTATTGACTCTAATCCTGTTAAGATAAAGCGTTTAAAACTCTCAAATGGATCCAAATAGTAATGGTGACAGTCAGACTAACTTTTCATTTTGAAATATTTCTTCACTCCATGAATCTAGAAAACATTTGGCACAGTTTGGGGAAATGTCTCCTATCGATGTAACAATCATGAAAAAATGTTTAAAAAAAGTTCTTTCTTTGAAATCCAAATGAACACTAGTAAGATAATTTTCACAGTATTGCACTTTATCCCTAATTGAAACCTTATAAAAGTCCAAAAAAGGCAGCAAATGCTTGTCTGAGTTAACATTTAGAATGTCACAGCTGCACTGTTGCAAGAAAGTGACAAGAAGGAGGGGAAAAAACAAACAGAAGGCATTTATAGAAATATAATAAGATAACCAATGAGCAACAAGAAGGATTTGTTGATCAGTATGTCAGACAATAGCTTTCTGCTTTCGTGCTGCGTTTGTGTGCGGGCATAAAATAGAAAATGTTATCTAGTCAGGCCTTCCCCCACAGTGATTTGGAAAAAAAAATCTCAAAGCCATTTCCTTTGGTTCCATTAATCTGTCAGTGTCCTGAATTAGTTCTCACAGTATAAATGAGATCGTTTCAAAATGAAACATTATTTTCAGCCAGTAGGTATTAATTAATCGTCTTCTTCCTATGAAAGTGAATCAGTGGTACAAAGCTGTTTTGTTTTGCTGCACTTCGAATAACAGACATCGACACAATAAACCTTAAAGATATATATGTATATATAAAAAAAAGAAGAAGGAAAAAAAGAGCGAAACATTGATCTCTGCTGGGACCGTTTCCATAGAGACCAGGGTCAATAGCACGTCTTGAAATAAAGCATCTCTGCAAGGGGTCAGGTTGGCTTCACATGATCCAAGGAGCGGACGGACGTCATGCTTGTTAACGGGGCAAACGGAACAGGAGAGCTGCAGCACTCAACAGAAAGGCTTGGCACTGAAAACTGTCAGCTCCACGGTATGTACAAAGCTAACTAATCGTTTCTGTCCACAATAAAACATCATAGAGATGAGAGTACGAGGGTCTGTTTCAGGCTTTCAAACCCAGAACCAGTTGGCTTTAGTTATTCCTGCACAATAACTAAAAAGGTTGGCCAACTAAATAGCATGTCTGTGAAAATAAGTGTGAGCTATGCAATATAAATCATATTGGACAGTATAATGCACATTTAGTTGTTTTTTTTTGTTTAAAAAAAAGAAAATCTAAATGCTTTTGGATTTGAAATGGAGACGCGGTTATAAAGTCTTTGCTGATGTTCAATGGGAGCAGCGAGATTCACAAAAATAAAGGAATATTCCACCTGACGAACAGGAAAATAACCAACTTATGACGAGAACAAAACAAAGGCCTCATCAGCCTAGCAGGTACTGTACAAACTAATCACAGCCTCCTCGACGCTTCGCTCCGTTTCTCCGTCTTCCTGCACGGATTCGGTTTCTGAAGGTTCCCGGGGAGCGTGTGGAGGTTAGAAACCCCTCACAAGCACGTGTTGAGTGTATGAAAGCCTTTTGAGAGTGGACCGTGTTGGACGACACACAGCTGTCCATCTCACAGCACTTGCTGGTTGTGTGATCTTGCTTCAGTGTACGTGCGACAGTTTGCTGTACAAAGCGTCCCCATTGTCACACAGGCTTACGCTCAAGCGCGCGGCTCCAGCTTGTGCGACAGTTCAAAGAGCGTCTGTTGATTGTCGATGATGTGCAGGTAGTGAACGCTCGCCCTCACCTCCGCGCTGTCCACTCCGATAACCTCATTGCCTAGGAGACAGACGGAGAGCATGTGCTGAAGTCAAACACGAGTCTTTCCTGGAAGCCGTCCCGCTGTGAAGCTCGACGGACATGTATAAAAATAAATAAATCGAAAACAAAAAGCCCGTGTAGAAACTGTTGCTTGGTAACTGTAAGAGAAAAACCAAATCAGCTGACCCAGTGCAGATGCAATGCTCTAACTGACCTGCAGGTGGCAGCAGGTAGTAGCAAACGTCAAAACATTACAAATTCAGACGGTGCATTTCTCAAATTGACTTTATGTTTTATAAAACAGGCATTATCTTAAATAATTAGTAATAAATATGTACATGATTCTCATTCTTTGTTTTCTTATGAATGAGTTTAAAGATTCACTGTTTTATATTGTATATTGTTCAACTAGTCTGATGAGAGATGTAGTTATGTTTATCATAATTATTAAATTACACTGTAACGCTACCACTCCCTGTTGACTTTACATGCGAATGTGCAACATAAAAAAAAATATTTTGAGTGCTCAAGGAAGCATTTCAGGCGTACGTGCCAAAGGAAAACATTTAGTTCTTAAAGTAGTCGTCATTGCGGAAAAACAAACACATTATGACTTTGACTCATTGCACTTTCTGATTAAAAAAAAAAATCGAAGCAGTGCCGCATGCTTGGTTGGAACCTGCTTCTTAAGAAGTGTTTGTTTTCCTTTCTTGTTGGACGTAGATCCACATACCAGACATTGACTTGGCTCTTCCTCCCAAACACATCTGAGTCCAAATATCTGTGTCAGATCTTTTCTTTTTGTTGGTTCTCCAGATTTGGCAGATAAGAGAACAAAATGTTCTGACAATTTTCTCTCTGCGCGATTCAATTTGAATCCAAAATCCTAATTAACTCTGTATGTTTTCTATTTACTATATCTATTTTGCCATTAAAACAAATATTCATAAATGCTGATACACACCTGACTGGTCACTTTGGCAGTGGCGAATCATCCTCACTGTGTCTGCTATCATGTGCTGTTGAAATGAGAGAGGATGTATTCAAACACTAAAGATTCATTATTAGCTGTGAAAAAATAGAAGATCTTTTAAGGTAAATCCTACATATTCTGTCACCTACATTCCATTCATGTCAAAGGAGGATTTAGTTTATTTTTTTCTGCAGAAAAAACAATCTCAAGGATAAAAAAATCTGCTGAAATGTTTGATTTAAATGTTTTAATCTACAAAAACGTAAGACTTCACTCACCAGCTTCTCAAAGTTAACCAGGTTGTCATGAAAGGTCTTATTTCCTTCATGGATGAAAGTGATGTCTAAAAGCAGTGGACAGGCATATTAAAGTTTAACTCAGTATTGTTTTTAAAATCTATATTTATGTGTGAGTGAAGAATTTAGAGGATACCTTTTAGGAGAAGAGGCATGAAAGGGATCTTAGGAGGTTTCATCCTTTTGAAGGCCTCCCTATAAGCTTTGTGGTTCAGAGATGGGTCCTGTGAAGAGTCGGAGGAAGAGAGAAACGCTTTAGAAGGCTTGAAAAGAAGGGGAGAAATTTAAGGATTTGTCTATCAAGAAAGAAAGAAGAAAAAAAAGGTGGAGCACATTGAAGCTCTGCCTGCATCGCTCTCTCTGTTCTCACCGTGATGAGCTCCAACTCTGAGAACAACTTCTTGAATTTCCCTGGGCATTTCTGAAAACAAGAGTGTTTGAATGTAATAATCGTCCAGCGCAGAGTTTGCATCTAAAACTAAATCAAAGACCAGCAACACACATCCTTACCTCCCATGTCTGGTTTAGTCTGCTGACAGCAGCTGTGTTCAGACCCATTATAATGGCAAACGCAGAGTTCAGATTTCTTTGGGCTTTACAGCTACAAATAAAAGGAAAAAAACAAAATGGAAACAAAATCAGAATCTTGATGCTCCCAGTTAGTTTTCCGCTCTTCATTTTGCGTCCACTCACTGAGCTGCGATCTTGATGAACTTCTTCAGCAGCTGCACTCTCTTATTAAGAGACACACACATGAGCACCTCGGACATGACCCACTGCTGGACCTCGTTACAGCGCTGGAGGAGGACAGAGAGCGCCGCCGTGTGGCCGGAGCCAGGAGCGCGACTCAGAGTGTAGTACACCAGCTCCTGCTGCATGACGCATGGAAACATTGTTTGAAAGAAATCAATTGTCGAATCAATAGGAGCCATGACAAAAAAAAAGCAAAGGAATTCCTGCTATTGCAAAATTATTGCAGAATATTACAATGTAAGCTAGGATGAGTCCACAGTATTCCCACCAGTCTCTTTCTCTTATGTCAAAACAAAACATTTTTTTCATCTTTAGTATCTTGGGAACTATTTTCTACATCAGCATCAACTGCAATGGTACTTTATCCCATCCACCATTTTTCCCATTGATATTTCTCACAAAGGTAAGAGCAGAAATGCAGTATTTATTCAGTATTAGAGTTCAAGTGTCATGAATTAATGCTAAATATGACACAAAAGCCAGATCCCAGGCAGGTAAAGATGCCAGCTTTATCATAATGTCAACATGAATTTATTGCTACCAATATTGTTACTGTGATATTCAACAATTTTGCTGATTTCCTAATATTGTGCAGCCTTAAATACATTCTGACAAAAAGTGTAGGAATTGTACTTCACTAATTAAAAGATGATTAATTGCAAACTCAATTGTGGCGAGACGTGCAGTTATTAAATTTTTTTTGACACAATCTGATTTGAAATGCATTAAATGCTTGAATGCAACTCATTTCTGTTTCTGTGTAGATACCTCATGGATGGATTTGAAGAGGCTCCAGTCCAGGTGTGTAAGCGCTGCAGCCACATCCCAGGTGTTGATGCCCAGGAGACGAACTGGTCTCCTACTCAACTCGGCGCAGTCTGTCAGCGGAGGCTTTGAATACAAACACAGAAAAAAATAAATAAATAAATCAAAGAAATGTCAAATACACAGATAATCTTTTTTATTTAAACTGAATTAAATATTGTCTCCTCTTCTGAATAAATTAAAGCTTTAATAAAAGTGATCCTAATTACAATTCTATAACATGAATTAAAGAAAAAAAAAAATCAGAAGATTCATTCCCATGTCTGATTATTATAACATACCGCTACGGATGCAACAATACCATAAGGAGAAAAAGTTCTAAGGAAGTGCATCGTTATTTTAAGATTCATCACTACAGAGAAATTGATTCATGAATACAAAAGGATATTTACACACCAAGATCTCAGTGAGGTCCCTGTGACAGGCCACCAGCTTCCCCTGTGGGGTCAGAGACTCTGAATAGACACAGTCGCTGGGCTGCAACATCCTCCGCTCTGCAGAGACAAATAATAAAAATAAGAAGAAATGATTATGATAATTAAGATCATTTAAAAAAAAAGAGAAGTCAAGTTCTATTTAGGTTTGTATGTTCTAGAAGTAGTTGATCACAAAGCATCCAGGAAGTCATCACTAGGTCTGAAGTTACATAAGGTTTTATAAACTCTTGCATAAGTGAATCTCAGGAGAAACATTTATTTATTGAAAAACGGTGTGAATTCACTATGCACCTCCGGTATGCAACACCACGGCCAGCACCATGTCCTCCTCTGCTTTGTCCAGCTTCAGACCCAGAATCCGCAGAAGCTCCCGAGCCTCCAGAGCAGGGTGTGTGTGGACACTTAGGTAGGAGTCAGGGCTCACGTATACGCAACATATCACTGGAAAATTGATTGAAAATATTTACCACAAAGGAGAAGAAGCAAAGAGCTTCAGGAAAAAACACAAGCAAAGCTCAAAGAGGACAGCTTGACTAGATTAATGTTAAGTGAAAAATTGGAGATAAAGACGGGATCCGTCTGTGTTTAGGAAATTTACATAAATCAAAATTCTGTTATTATCCATAATTATGTTGAGCTGTTTTATATTTTCGTTTCACTCACCCTCTCTCTGGTCCGCTGGTGAATTACGAAGCTGCAGACTGTTCTCCTTTAAGCTCATCTGCTGGTACGCTTGCTTACTCTGACAAAGAAGAACAACCACTGAGTTTTGAAGACTTCTAAATATGACGTGGC
This sequence comes from Micropoecilia bifurca, assembly GCA_903067075.1. Lineage (NCBI taxonomy): Eukaryota > Metazoa > Chordata > Actinopteri > Cyprinodontiformes > Poeciliidae > Micropoecilia > Micropoecilia bifurca. The sequence continues at coordinate 3,186 of CAEGAF010162541.1, read as the reverse complement.
ATCTTTTAAGTTTACCTTCATGTACTTTTAAATGTGAAACTGCTTACTTTACGTACCTTTTGGTTGGGAGGGCAGTCGTCCACTGTGCTACAAGACGATAACACACACAGTAGTAAGCAGGAATTTAGCAACCTGACGCACAAACTTAAATCAATCCCATTTGACAAGAAGTGCTTACTGTCTGCGACGCAGAAGCTTCTGAAACTCTTTCAGGTCTTTTTCCAGCGAGGGGAATTCATACAGATCCTCTAGGACGTACCTGTACAGCGTCTGACAGACAGAACAGGAAGATGATAATCACTGATGACAGCAGGACATATTAAAGGAAGAGTCAGTCTTTTCCAAAAAGGGTTAGTGTGATGCTGAATAGTCAGAGTTGTGAGAAAAAAAACTCAACTTGCAACAAACTGACACCAAATGTATTAGCTTTACATATTGAATCTTCCAGTAGGCATAGGCTGGTTTATTGTAAGATATACTGACGTATATACTGAGTATGAAAAAAATCCTTTCAGACAGAATGAACTAACAATTTCAGTTAAAAGTATCTTAGGAGCTTTTTCCTTAACAGCAGCATAATTCAAAATTTTATTTTCCTGATTGTTGAACTTTGACAGAAACCAATGAACCTCAGAAATGCAGAACTATTTCAGCTTTTTTTTTAAAAAAAAAATCAAATTAAATAAAAACAAAGACACACATGAATACACATTTTTTGCACCACAATCTCAAACCAACATGTCAAGTTTCATTTTCATATCTAATACAAGCTTTCTAATTAGTGAGATTAGTCAGATGTTCAAGAAAATATCTGAATAAGAACCAGAAAAAAATCTAAATACCATTAAGCTCATCATTACCAGAGTCTGAGCAGCTGATTTAATAACCAATATGAGATGGAGCACATGCTCTGGAGTGCAAGCATGTTCACATGTGAATGGTGTAGAATTAATAATAACCTTGTACAGCTCAACACACTCTCTCTCTCTCTCTCACACACACACACACCTCTTTATCACTGTCATTGACCCTCCGTAGCCCCGCAAATCCCAGCTTCCCTCTCATCCCTCTGTTACTAGGCAACTATCACCTGGGTTACATAAAATGATACCCTTGCCAATCCTACCAGTCTGGTTTCTATGGCAACCCGTGAGAGCGCAAAGGAGCAGTCAGTTTATGAAAGAACGAGTAAGTGGAGGGGTGAGTGTGTGGATGTAATAGTCTGTGTTCGCTGCCCCTCTGGGAGAACCCAAAAAAAGTCCGGTCAGATTCTTCTGGTAAACTCACTTTTGACTTATTGCAGCTAATAACTAAACCTGAGCTAGTTATATCAATCACTGATCAACAACTACAACTATACTCGTTCAATCCATGATGTTTTAATAGAGCTGGAAACGTCAACATTTAACAGCAAAAAGAAAAAAGTCACAGACAAATAAAGTCCACAGTTGATAAAAAGGACACCTTAGGATCAAAATGACGGTGTGTAAATAGAAACCCATTAACAAGCAAGTGTTAGAAGTGACTGCCATACCTTCATGAAGCTCCTGACATGCTCCTCTTCTTTGAGGAAGTCCTTGTAAAGCCTGCTCCAGTGGGACACGAGCCGCAGCACTTTGCGCTTCCTGAAGAGGGCGTCTTTCCCTTCCTCCTGGCTCCTGCAGCGTACACTGCTATAAGTGAACGTGGTCAAGGAGACAACAAACCAAGAAGTGAAGGGTCTGTGTGGGTGGGATTTGCATGCTGTAAGGATATTGTCCCAGCAGCGCCTGACAGAGGTCGTGAGTGGACATGAACACAAGGTAGGTCAGCAGGAAGTCGTCCAGCAGCATTTCTGAAACACAAAGCGCATCATCATCATGAGTCATTTTAAATATCTCTGATGTTGCTTCCTTTATGCTATTAAACATTTAGAATAGACAACATCTGACACCTGAAGCCCTTTGATTTGTTATGAAGTTTATGAAATTAATAAAAGACCAAGCAATGATTGGCAGATAAAAAAATAAACAATAGATGTTGCATGAAAGGCACCATTCCTTTCTGGAAGAAAGAAAAACAGAACTACGCCAGTAATGATGATAATTATCCCAGTAACCACTCTGTTGGCTGATTATCCTCTGGTAAAAGAGCCAGCAGATGTCAACATGATATTTAATAAATTAAACTAAATGTTGACTTGGAATTAAACAGATAAGCATTCACTAAAGTGTTAAAATGGTGAACTCTCTCCACTTGAGGAGGCACAAGATACAAGATTTGAGATCGGCAGATGAAACATCTTAGACACTACTGAAGTATACCTGTTCATGAAGGGCGTTGAAATCAAATCAATTGCCCAAAAAAAGCTTATAGATATGAAGAATGAATGTTATTTCAAATATTATAGTACGAGTCATGACAAATAAAGCATCCGAGAGCTTCACTTCTTTTTCTTATTATCTTTTGGGTATCAAGACCAACTTGGCATGAAGAAGCTGAGATATTCAGATTTCCCCAAATCTCTGTGAAAACATTAGCTCTTCTTTGTGAAACCATTATAGTGAATCATCTCTTGTGAGTTGGGTCCACGTAGAAGATGTAGTTTACACTGTATCACATACAAGACACCAATTGCGAAGTGCATACAAGTAAGAAAATTTCACTCAGGTACCAGATGTTTGACGGTTTTACTGCTGTTACTTTGGATAGTGTTTGTATTCATAACATGACTGAGGAAGATTCAAAGTATTCAATGCAGCATATTTGGATTATCTTAAAGGTTGAAGCTGGGGCTTTAAGTGCTGGCTGCGGGTCTGAAAATTGTTAGGTAATACATGTGCCGTAGCTATAAACGGAAAGAAAATGTTTTTAAACATCACCACATCTAAACTAGCTGTGATAGATCAGCTGCATGAAGTTACAGGCTTGTGCATGAACATCATAACCCATTAGCTCAAGTGTTTTCTTCACAGCACGGGTAGAGTAGAACAGATTGAAGTGCAAGTGGGATATCATGAGAGCGCAAGGCTCAGCAGGTGATCATTGGGTATGAATCAAACAGAAATGGCCCTCAGCGCCTATGGGTAATGAGCCATTGTTGCGGGGTAGGAGTACTCTGTGTGTTCACGTGTGTGTGTGTGTGTGTGTGTGTGTGTGTGTGTGTGTGTGTGTGTGTGTGTGTGTGTGTGTGTGTGTGTGTGTGTG
>CAEGAF010162532.1:0-17835 GCA_903067075.1 Micropoecilia bifurca | reverse complement strand
TGAGGCAGGGCAAGACTGGACCCTGCCCCCCATCTAAACGCCCCTGGGCAACTCACCCGCTCCCCCCTTTAACCCCCCCCCCCCCCCAAAAAAAAAAAACACACCCACAACGACAGGAGGGGACACTGTGAGCTAAAACTGCCCCAACTACAGGAGGCGTCACTCAGAGATAAAAAAACAGCCCCCACCACAGGAGGCTTCAGGGCCCACAGTGGAGTCTTTGCTCCAGTCATTGAGGGACATGTCCTTCAAACTATGGACGTGTCTCTGGTCCAACACATCTGAGTCTGCTGCTCTGCTGTTGACCTCATTATTCTCCTCCTGTGTGATGAAGCAGAGACGCCTAGAAGCTGCAGGACGTCTCCAGGCCCAGAGGACCTGGGGCCTCATGTACAAAGCCTGCGTATGCATAGAAAATGTGCGACGCCATATTTTACGCACAAGTTGACGTGTATAAAAATGAACTTTGCGTCAAAGCTTGCGTAAATATTTCTGTTTTTCCCTGGTGTGGAAATGTGCGGCAGCCACGCAAACTTTTTCTGTGGACAAACTACAAAACTCACCTCAATACACTGAAATCTGATTATATTCAGTTATTTAGATCATGAAGCATCAAACCCGATTTTTATTTTAATATTTTACTGTTTAAACGTAAACAATGAAACTGAACCACATTTATCCTCAGACAATAACATGCACACAAAATAAATAAGATAAAAATAAAAGGATGTGAAAACCCCACTGCAATGTAAATAGGGCCTTTCCTCAGTTTTTGGCTCAAAGATATAACTCAGTCTGTGCATCGACGCACATGAAATGCATCTATGGGGTAATTTCATTTTCACTAAACAAGAAAACAGGGTTGGATCAGCAGATTAACTCCAAACAGGTTTGATTTGTTTTTAAGGTACAATCACACATATACAAGCAGCTGCACAAAGGTGAGCCACGTAATTGCAGAGAGCTTTAGCTCTAATGGAGAACATCAGCAATGGAAGGATTCAGAGGGAGTGTGTTCAGAGATCATATCGATCTGCTGGGAAATGATGATGGTTTATAAGCGTTTAGACTTATAAACCAGACTGATCATCCTGGAGCTCTGAGTAAAACTTAAAGAAGGAGGCGTCCAGTCGTCCTTCAGTCAGTCATGACCGCTTTGTGAATGTTCCTTTATGGTCAGAAAGCATCTCTATTCTGTAAATGTACTATTTATGCACATGATTCCACTATTTAGAATAAAGGTTCACATTCCCCACTTTAAATCCCGGCTGAATATTCTGCTGTTCAAACAGGCATTTGCACGAGCTCTTTATTTTATTTTTGTCTTTTTAAGTTGAATTTTCTTTCTTTAAAATGATTTATTGGTTTAAAGTCCTTTATTTAAAATCACCTTTTAAATAAAATATGTAATTATTTTTACAAATGCTTGCTACAAACAAGGGCCGTCGCCATGGTTATAGCTTCAATTTATGGGAGGCGGACCAGCAGCTGCGCTCCATTTCCCGCAAATTGGGATTTATAAAGGCAAAGTGCGCAGCGCGCGCGTGGCTTTACACATCCGGATTTTGATTTTTTTTGCGCTACACTTTTCTAAATTTGTCCGTACGCCAAGTTTTAGTGTGGAAACTGCGCAGTCCTTTATGCTCTGAACTATGACTCAGAGCAGAGACTCCGGGTGAACTTCGGGTTCTGACCGCAACAGAGCGGCTGCATCATGAGGAGAGCGGGGCGGAAAGAAAAGCGATAATAATCATCATCAGTTCAGAAACGGAAGAGTTCCCCGGTTCTAAGGAAGGTCCAAACCCGACTGCAGAGGAACCAGAAAGTAGGAGCCGCTCCAACAGAACCCCGAACCTTCCACACTTCTCCATAAATGAGGTTCTGGTTCCGGCTAGCTAGAGGCTGCAGGCTAACTGCTAGCTGTTAGCTTTCTGCATGGCCAGACCGAAAACAGGTGAGCGCAGAGAGTATCACTTAGTACCAGACGGAACCAGAACCAGAACCTCGGTACCTTCTTCAGTTCCAGATCCACGGGAGCTGCCATCATGCGCCGCCTCTTCTTCTTCTCGGCTCGCAGCGGCGTGGAGGACTTCCGGGTGCGTTACTGCCCCCAGCGGTGAACGGAGAATGTTTTTCAAACAAACGTTGAACAGATAGAAACAAAACCAAGGCAGATATCATGTCTGAACACAAAACGTGAACCGGATCATAAAGTTCAGAATGGAAAGAAGTGAGAACATAATGCAGGAATAATAAAACATTTAGATCAATGAGGTTTTCAACCATTTTGATTCACTCTTTAAACTGATTTTATAAAATTTGGTTTAGATTTAAATGATGAAAAATAACCTGTTAAAATATTAATTAGAAAATGTTCTTGTTATTGAAAATATAATGAATAAATATTCAAAATAAAAACACCAAACGTAATGATTATTCAAACTGAGATCAGACATTGCGAAACAGTTTGCAGTTAAATAGTAAATGGACTAAATCTAATTTTCAGCTGTCGACCTTTAACCTTCATCAGGTGGATCCGTGGGACCCAGATTCAGGATAGTCCTCTGGGTTTATATGGTGGAGGAAACACACACACTAACCAGTAGGTGGCGCCTTATCGTTGCTTACTACAACCATAAACCATGATCCTCAGTGGAATAACAGTCACATTGAGAAGAAGAAAATGTGTCTTTATGGAGGACTGGGTTGAAATATGTACAGGAAGATTTTAATGACAATATGGAGTTGAGAGTTCAAAGAAAGTAAAACAAGTAAAACAGATGATCTGGCCACTTGTCTATTGTTAAGGACAGGAGGTTGTTCTTTGATGCTAAAGGGGGCAGAGAAGTTCTGGATTGGGCAAGTAACTAAATGGTCTCTAGGATCAAGGACACCCCCTGGCGTTATATGGCACTGTAGAAGTCTATAGGAGAGCAGCTTGATCAATCTCATGATAAGATCATGCAGACACATGATCTCCTCATCTAAAGAACAAAAGGGGGTGAGGAGCACTTTGTAACATTTTCCATTACAATCCCCAGTTCTTAACATTATTTTATCTGAATTCCAGTTATATTTGAAATCTCTGAAATATATTGAAACATATAAATACCGAACTGAAAGGGTAATGGAATTGCCCACCAATACGCATGTTCATCTTATAATGTTTATCTCCTTGTAACTCTACTTAGTATTTTTATTATTATTATTTTTAAATCATCTATTATTTTGCATTCCCATGAGCCTGCATTTGCAATGTCCTTTATAGAGCTACACTATTGTGATTTGGAATAATTTTGCTTGTTTTGATAAAGTTAAAAAGAAGAAGAAAAAGATTTGATATTTTGATTTTTAACAAAACATTTATTTATCCAATAATTTAACAAGACACAATTAAATACATGATCAGGACATACTTAAAGCAGACATTCTTATAAATAAATAAATAAATAAATATTTACATAAGCACCTTATTATATTGTAGCTGCCCTGATCAGAAATGGTGCACAAGACACTATTAAAACCCCATAGTTGTAAAAAAAAAACAAAACAAAAAACAAAACAAAAAAAAAACTCAAATTCCCTCTGAATATCGTTGTAGATCACACTCCAGACCGGTAGGTGGCGGTAAATGCACCTTAAGTTAGTTGCCATCCGCCAATAAAACGCATAGGAAGATGAAGCCCCGCCCAGGAAGCAGAACGCTATGAGCGCGGAATTTAATCTGTGAAGCGAGTCGCGCGGTTTTCACAGTTTCAGCGCGCGCGCTCAGAGAAAGACCAGCTGGACAGGTAAACATCTGGACCCTGAAGAAAACCCTCCCGTGTTCACCGGTCAGACATGGCGACTCCTCCGAAGCGCCTCCGCGGAGCTCCGACCGGCTCCCCGCTCTCCGGCTCCTCGCTCTCCGGCTCCCGCAGACACAGGAAGATCTCCATCGAGGGAAACATCGGTGAGTTCCACCTCAGAACCTCTGGACTCAAGAACAGAGCCTGAGGCAACCAGAACCCGTCCGGACCCTCCACCAACGGACCAGCGGCTGGTCCGTTGGTCCGTTGGACCGGACTGCGACAAAAAGTCGGCCTAGGCGTTTTGGACCAGACAGGCCTACCAAATATAAAGCCTCCATATTTATGATTTTTTAAATTCTTTATTTTTGAAACATTGAGGAAATTACAAGAGCTTGATTGTAGCCTAAAGGTCAGAGTTCCAGTCTGTAATAGATTTCAGAATTCCTTCTCTAACATTTCCATTTACAAAAAAAAAAAAACACCCAACAACAACAAAGAAAACAAACAGGGAGCATAAAAATAAAGACACTTATTTTATGTACCATCTATTATTAATCAGTCCCACATTGTTGCGTTGTTTGGACGCCCTTTGAGCCCAGAGGACGGTGAACTGGTTCTGCTGGATCTTCTGATCCGTTTCATTAATGTTCTTCTGCATCATCTGCTCACAGCGTCTTCACGCTTAATATCTGATACAAATATTTAGTAATGTCAGGAGGTTCTGTGTTATCCAGAATAAAGGTGGTACATTTAAAAATTAAGGCTCTATTGATTCCTACAGGGTGGAGTCGGTTTGTCCCAGCACAGCACACAATAAAACTTAAAATAAATAAAGTAATAAGAATAAACATACAACAATAACAATGAGCAGTGATCGTCTCAAGGACACACATATTTCTCAGTACATTACTAAATATATATTTAACATTTAAAACTCTAGAAGCTATTGATTATAAGGAGTTTCAAAATCTGGATGTTAGACAGATAAAAATGTTCAAGATCAAACGACTAAGTTAGGAGGGACGATGGCGAGTTTATTATGAAGGAGAGAAATGGTAGAGTCTGTTTTCCACTCAGCATCACATTTCACTGCATCTCTCCCTGTGGCCTGGTTCAGTAGGAGAGGAGCTGATTGATGGGTCCTGGTTTAGTCAGTGGCTGCTGATCAGCTGATGGATCAGTGCTGATCAAGTGTGTGTGTGGGTGTGTGTGTGTGCAGCTGCAGGTAAATCCACCTTCGTCCGCCTCCTCCAGGCCTCTTCCTCAGACTGGGAGGTGATCCCAGAACCCATCGGGAAGTGGTGCAAAGTTCAGAGCGACGGTGATGATGTCTACCAGGTGAGCAGCTCAGGCAGCCAATCAGAGGCTGGTCCAGAGTGGGAGGAGCTTCCTTTTGTGGATCTGTTGAGACCAGAATGGACTCTTTGTGATGTTTGCTTCATTTCATGTTGGTTCTGGAGAAAGGTTATGAAGAAAGAAAGTTAAACGTTCATAAAATCATTAATGGGTTCAAGGATCAAACAATATGAAGCAGCAGAAAAAACTGCAGCTGAAAAATAGAAAGTTCTGTTGACATTTTGGTATTTTAAAGACTAATATGAAAGTTTAGCTTCTTCAGCCTCAAGGGTGAAAGTTTCTCCAAATTGATCAGCAAGACCTCTGACCTCTGTCCATGTGCCTAGGAGCTGAGCTCCTCCCAGAAGAGTGGAGGGAACCTCCTGCAGATGCTGTACGACAAGCCGAGCCGCTGGGCCTACACCTTCCAGGTAAGGGCAGCAGACTCCGCCCCCTGAGGCTGTGCTGTGCCTCACCTGCGCCTCACCTGTGTCTCACCTGTGCAGAGCTACGCCTGCCTCAGCAGAGTCCGGTCTCAGCTTCAACCTCCATCAGCCAAGCTGCAGCAGGCGGAGAACCCGGTTCAGTTCTACGAACGCTCTGTGTACTCAGACAGGTACCGACCACAACCAGAACTCCCTCCCGACTCCAGAACCTGATCTGGATTTTCTAGACAAATCAGACTGTTATGTTTCTGTGGCTGAGTGTGAAAGGTCATCATCACAGCAACACCTGGCAGGTTCTGTCAGGGTTCTGGCTCAGGCCGAGATTCTGACTGAAACCCAACAGAACCGTTTCCCTCTCCACCTGTCTACCTGTCCCAGGTACGTCTTTGCGTCCAACCTGTTTGAGAGCGGCAACCTGCTGGACACGGAGTGGAGCGTCTACCAGGACTGGCACACCTGGTTGCTGAACCAGTTTGAATCCGATATCGCCCTGGACGCCATCATCTACCTGAGAGCTCCTCCGGAGGTAAACGACCTCTCCCTAACCTCCCCCGCCAGGTGACCGGCCCGGTTCCGAGAGCAAAACCGGGTCAGTCGCCTGGCTGGGTCTGAACAACTGATGTAAACAGAGCAGATCTTCAGAAGGCGGTGCCTTCAAGGTCCTCTTTGTGTTGCAGCGCTGCATGCAGCGGCTACTGCACCGCGGCCGGCAGGAGGAGCAGGGGATCCCTCTGGAGTATCTGGAGCAGCTGCACTTCAAACACGAGGCGTGGCTCTACGACAGGAACCTCAGGTAACTGAGCGCGCTCAGACGGCTGCTGCTGCGTTCAGGGTCAGTGGGATAAAATAATTTTTCTGTGTGCACAGGCTGGACTTTGAATACCTCAATGAACTTCCTGTTCTGGTTCTGGACGTGAACGAAGACTTTCAGAACGATCGGATCAAACAGGAAGACATAGTTGATAAGGTGCTTTTATACTGAAATTCTGATGGAGCTTTTATTCTGAATGTCGGAACACTGCTTTTATTCTGAAAGTCTGCTCACAAGACATTAATTTGTCCTGCAGGTCAGGGAGTTTCTCAACACGTTATGAAGCTTCTCCAATCACCTCACAGAATGTCAACAGCAAGGCTTCTGATTGGACAGCAGCTCGTTGTGATGTCCCCCTATTGCAACTTTGTAAAGTTTTATTTTTTCAATTTTTATAGTGAAAGTGCTCAAGTGTGTGTGTAGGAGAGAATGTGTATTTATGCTTCAGTATTTTATGGCTCTCAAATACTGGAAGTGTTCCTGTTTTCTACACACTGAGGTGACAGTGAACACATCATTTCCTAGATTCTGTAAATAAATGAAATTGGACCCAAACTGTTCTGAGTCTGTTATTGGTTCTGTTTCTGGATGGAAACGGCCTGGTTCTGCACCGTTCAGAATCTGGCTCTGAATAAGATGGTGATAGATCTTAGAAATCTGAACTTTTTTTTTTGCTTTTTATGTTTATTAAACCTGTATTTTTTAATTGTCATGGAAACATGAAGCTCTCCAGTCAGTGCTCCAATAATGGATATGAATGTTTCAACAGTTCTGGACATTTCCACTCCGAAAACGCTGAACCAGGTCTGATCCGGTTCTGGTCGGGTGGGTGGGTGGACCTGTGATGGACATCTGTCAAGAGTGGGTCCATCGGTTCTGGTCCTGTGCTGTAACCTAAAGCATCAACAAAGTACCGTTGCTAAGGTAACTGGGTGAGACTGCCCCCCCATGAATCCCCAGACCAGAGCTGGATTTAAACTTTCACCAGTAATAGGTTAAAGATCCACAAAAAGCTGAGTCATCCTAACTTGCTGAGTCTGACCATCTGACCAGAACCCAGACAGAGCAGAGTCGTCCTCTGCTGCACCCTAGAGGCAACAACAGAGGACAGTCCAATAGTAGAGGAACACCAACCTATCCCTCTATGGGCCCCAGACCTCCAGCTCTGAAGAAGCATGTGGCCCAATCTGACTCCATCAGGAAGTCCTTAATCCTGCTGCAGGTGGAGAAGGGGCTTACCAGATGTTCCAGTTAGCACGTCAGTCAGAAAGGGTGGTACTGGAGCAGATCTGAAGTTCACCGAGTTGAGCTCCAAGTGGAACACATCATGGAGGACAGAGGGAACCGCATCTCCAGCTGACCTGCTACAATCGTTTCAGAGATGTGACTGAACCAGTTTCAGAACATTTCCTCACCAATGAGGTGAGAGCCCCCATCACCTGTCAGGAAGGTGAAGGGGGATTTTCCAGGAATGTGAATTATGGTGAACTTGGCCCAGGATGGGACTCCAACCTGAGACAGGAACAGACAAAAATCTAAAGACCCATTCATCAGGAACACTGTCAGGTCCAGGAACGCAATGAGGTGCAGGAACGCCATCTGATCCAGAAACACCTCCAGGAATGCCATCAGGTCCAGGACCAGTCGGGTCCTGCTGCCTTTCTGGGTCGACAGACTGCAGTGAGCATCTCGCCTCACATTGTGTCATCTTGAGGATAGAGCTGCTTCGTTGCACTACATAGGCTGAGGGAGTAAGAGCAGCAGAATTTTGAGTGGAGCGTTGGATGGACGGAGTCAATCGTTAAATTTGTCGTGGTTCGGCTTAGGAAGGGCTTGGTGGAATGTAAAGGTGAAAGGTCTTCTGCATAACAGTGAAGATTGAGACTGAAGGGAGATGTTTCCGAGAGGGAGAAGGTAGAGGACGACCAGATGCACACTGAGCCCTGGGGGATGCCTTGAGGCCAGGGCAGTATAGAAAGAACTACTGTTGAGGTATGACCTCTGGACAGGTCATCAGTTCATTACGGAGACACACAGGACGAACAAAATCACACACACACACACACACACCTGAGGAGTGTGGGAGGAAGCTGGAGTAGCCAGAGAGAATCCACCATGCAAACTAAGACCCGGCCCAGGTCTCAGAATCAAACCCAGGATCTTCTGGCTGCAAGGCAGCAATGCTGCCATGAACTGATCATATTCTCTAAATTTTACTTTTGTTTTTCCTTTTTTTCTGTTATGTTTTGTAAGGAGATCCTGTGAGTCTAGAAAGATGTCTTTTTTTTTAACTTTTTGGACTTTACTGAGACTCATGGCGGGAGCATTGTGCATATTTATGTGTTTGTGGGCGGAGCCAGGGTGGTCCACGCAGCACCTGTAGCTCTGCTTCATGCAGATCAAGATGAATGGAGGAACGCAGCACGACCTCATGTGGGTTCATGCAGCTGAATGTTTCAGGATTCCCTCCATGTCTTGTGAGGGAAGCATGAAAACTCAAACTGTCAACTCTTATGCATGAGGCCCACGCTGAGCCTCCAGCAGCTTCATCATGTCTCCTCTGCTGCTTCCTGATTGGCTGAGCAGCTCTATGTGACAAACTATGTGACCGACCACAGATGCTACAAGGTCCGGCCGACCTGCTGGGATGTTTGTTGTCTGGGACTCAGCTGAACCAAGAGGAACCCAGCGAGGAGCCGGGTCAGTGTAACAGACGGAGATAGAGCGGAAGGGACAGGGTTGGGACAGGGTGTTCTGGACTGACCAGGGTCAGAGCAGCAGGTGGACTGGTGAAGCTAGCCATAGGGTCAAAAGTTAACCTTTTGGAGATTCATTGATCTGATGCCGTTAGCATCAACCAGAGTGGGTCAGTGGTGGAATCAGTCCTGTGTCCTCGTCCAATCATTAACCTCCTGCAGTTGTTCTCTGTTGCTCCACTCAGCTCCGTCCTCTAGTCCTCCAGTCCTCCAGCAGCCTGCAGACGGTAAGTACAGCCAGAAAATCCTCTTTTCTTTTTCTATAATCCTTCAGGAATTTCCCCAGACTGTTCAGATCTTTCAGGTTTTGGGTTCCGGGGAGACGGGGTTTTGGATGGTCTGGGATGCTAGCGGGTAGGTTTTGGGTAGTTGATGAGTTTTGCTGTAACGGACCTGCAGTTCGGACCCTGACGTGTTCTGGCAGCTCCTGACTGTCCCCATTGCGTTGCTGGGATGGGGTTCACCGACCTGCTGGACCAGGTGAGTCCGCTCTCTTCCTCTGCAGTGCTCCTATCACCTGATGAGTAACTTTCCTCTTCTCTGGCTGCCATGGTGAGGTGGGTGGCTTTGGCAGGTACCAGTGGATCCATGTGATCCTAATCAGTTTACCTGGTCTGATGACAGCGAGTCAGAACTTGCTCAACAACTTCGTCTCAGGAATCCCGGTCCACCACTGCAAACCAGCGACCAATCAGAGTTTACATGACCTGGGGCGCATCTACCAGGTAACTGTTTCTCCTCCAGGTTCTGGAAGAACCGCTCAGCCAATCAGGAGGTAGCAGAGAATACATGATGAAGCTGCTGGAGGCTCAGCGTGGGCCTCATGCGGAAGAGATGATAGTTTGAGTTTTCATGCTTTCCTCACAAGGCATGGGAGGAATCCTGAAACATTCAGCTGCATAAACCAGCATGTCTTTCCAGGCTCTCAGGGTCACCTTACAAAACATAACAGAAAAAATAAAAAAGAAATGATCAATTCAAGTGAAAATGTTTCTTCGAACTCAGCAGAGAATCCTCTGGAATGGACGGGAGATCAATTATTACTTCAAATGTTTTTGTATATCAGGCTAAATGAGATTCAGTTTCATTATCGTTGACTGAAAAAGTTTGTATGGCTTCTACGCATTTCCACAGCAGGAAAAGTTTGCTTGTGTTTACACAATATTCTTTCTTTTACATTAATGAAACATCGCAGCATTAATGCGTGACAGAGCTGATGCAGTTGGATTGGTTATTCTAATGCGGGGCTCTGATTGGCTGCTTCAGGTGGACGAGCAGCAGCTCCTGAAGGTCTTCATCCCTCCAGATCCTTCAGGAAATAGACTCGACCGCTGCAGGAGGTAAACTGGTTTCTGCCCTTTGTTCTCCTTTGGGGTGACATCTCTGACATCACTTCCTGTCCTAACTCAGGTACGTGGAGCCTCAGTGGCACATGTTGAGCCTGAACATTTCCCTGAACGCCAGCGGGCTGCAGACCGAAGGATGCGTGGATGGATGGATCTTCGACCAATCAGAGTTCTCAGCCACTACGGTCTCCGAGGTAACAGCTGTGATTGGCTGATGAAAAGCAGGAGATGATTGTTTGGATTCAGCCTCTGGCATCTGAATGACAACATTAATAACAACATTAACAGCATTAATAACATTACTAACTGGATTAATAGCATTAATAACATTGATAATAACATTAATAATACCATTAAATTCAAATTCAAGAACTTTATTAATCCCAAAGTGAAATTAAATGATGTAGATCGTAATGGCTGTTGGCAGGACAGATCTGTAGCAGTCTGTTACAGCGAATCTCAGCGAAGAAGCCTCTGACTGCAGACACTTTGATGAAGAGGATGTGCAGAGTTGGCCAGAATTTACTTGGCTTTATGAAAAATCCTTCTTTGCATCGTTGTCTATTCAGGTCCCTGGTTCAGGTTCCAATGGCACTCTCACCAACAGACTGATGTTAGATTCAAACCTTGAAGAATCTCCAATCTGTCCAGATGAACACAGAGGATTTTATATTCTTAGGCCATTCCTCTGGGTCTCTTACAAGTAGGGCCTGAACTCCTCACCAGTGAGTCTCCATTCTAGCCAGATGCTGATCTGCCTCAACTGAGGGAGCAGTGGCTCTACTCTGTGCCCCTCCTGGATGACTGAGCTTCTCTCTAAGAGAGAGCCCTGACACCCTGCAAAGAAAACTTATTTCAGCTGCTTGTATCCGTGACTTTGTCCTTTTTTTCATTACCATAGGTGAGGGTAGGAACTTAGATCGACCGGTAAATCAAGGGCTTCACTTTTTGGCTCAGATCTCTCTTCACCAGGACAGACCAGTACAATGCCTGCTTCACTGCAGACGCTTCATCAATCTGTCTATCGATCTCCTGCTCCATATTCCCTCATTCATGAACCCAGAGATACTTAAAGTCCTCAACTTGGGGCAGGATGCCTCCCACCCCAATCTGGAGAAGGCACTCTATACATTTCTGGCTCAAGACCATGGCCTTGGATTTAGGCATTGATCCTCATCCCGACCGCCTCACACTCGGCTGAGAACCGCTCCAGTGAAAGCTATAGATCATGACCTGATGAAGCCAAAAGGACGACATCCTATTGGCTTCAAAAAGCAGAAACGGGATCCTAATTACACCAAAGCGGATCTCCTCTACACCTTGGCTGGTCTGGAAATTCTGTCCATGAAAGCAATGAACAGAATCGGTGACAAAGGGCAACCTTGGCGGAGTTCCACTCTCACCGGAAACGAGCCTGCTGGCAATGCAGACCAGACTCTTGACACCGGTCATACCGGGACCTAACAACATCACAAGCCGAGGTCAGCATAGCAGCATACCACCCCCACTATAAACAGTGTTGGTGCCATACTGCTTCCCCCTCCTGAGATGCTGGATAGTGGGCCAGAATCGAATTGAAGCTATGCAGAAGTCTTTCTCCAGGGCCTCTCTGAACTCTTTCCACTCCCGAGTTTTTGCCTCAGCAACCATCCCTTGGACTGCCGGTACCCATCAGTTGCTTCTAGGGTCCCGCAGGCCAAAAAGGCCCGATAGAACTCCTTCTTCAGCCTGACAGCATCTCTCCACAAAGGGAGGGTAATTTGAACTGCTGTTCGGCGCATAAGCACAAACAAATTTCAGGGGTTCCTGAAATGTGCTTGTCTGCTTCCTATATGGGTGGCGTTTTAAGCAGAATCTGACTATCTCACATACTTCATGGACTTCATCGTCTGTCAGAGGTAGGTGAAGGAGAATCTGAGACTATCTGTCATAATATTACAACTGAAGCCAAACTGGATCCTGCAGCATGACAATAACTCCATCCTCCTAACAGGAAGCTGACGCCTCCTTTTCGACTCCTCCGGGATTTCTGGCTTCAGCTGTGGTATTATTTCAGCTTTTACTCCAGAAAGGCAAGAATGAAAGTTTGAAAAAGAAAAAATGTCAATGAAAGTTCAAAGCTACTCCAACATGCTGCCACTCTGAGTGGCCCAGCTCTTATTAATAACATTAATACCAACATCAGAAACAGTGTTAATAGCCATAGTAACATTAATGACCAAATTTATAACATTTATTCACTTTACAATAATAAATTGCTTCATGTTTCAGAGCTTCTAATGCACCATCCTGACTTTATCTCTAAACCTGTGTGTCTCAGTGGGACCTGGTGTGCTCTCTGCGTCCTCTGAAGCAGATGATCCAGACCATCTATATGGGTGGTGTTTTAACTGGAGCCATTGTGTTTGGTGGCCTGTCGGACAGGTGAGACTCACCTGGTCAGAGTTTCACCTGGCTGTGGGAAACATCAGACATGTTTTATATAAGTCTGAATTCATGACATTTCTACCAGCCATGGGTATTTCTTAACACACTGTGTGTCTCTCAGGTTTGGCAGGAAGTCTGTCCTTATATGGTCATATCTACAGCTGGCTGTGCTTGGCTGTAGCTCCGCCCTCTCTCCATCATACACCGCCTATTGCATCTTCAGGTTTCTGAGCGGGATGGCCGTGTCTGGAATCATCCTCAATGGAGTCTCACTCAGTACACATTTACCTGTTTACATTTCTGACTGGTTACCTGCTTGTTTGTCTGTTCAATAGTTTAGCTATAGAGCTTAGAGGTGTAACAGCTCTTTTCCCCACTAGGGGAGTCAAAATGTTTTATGTGAAAACCTTTTATGAAGAGCTCTTCTTCTCCTTCATTGAGAAAATTAAACCAAATTTTCAGTCATTTCTGTACTGACCCCTTTTTAAATGTTAGATTATTGCCTAACATGTATTCTAATTATTGTCAGAAATGTTAATTATTTTCAGAAAGGTTAACATTCTTTGTTTACTGTTGGATAAAGTAGAGAACAGCTGCAAAATCTGTGCTCACCTACTGACCCTCTTCCTTCCTGTCTCTCCTCAGAGGTGGAGTGGATCCCAACCAAAACACGGACAGTAGTGGGGACTCTCACCTCCTTCTTCTTCACCTTTGGTCAGATGATCTTGGCAGGCCTTGCCTATTGGCTGAGAGACTGGAGGATGCTCCAGCTGGTCCTCTGCGCGCCTCTGTTCCTGTTCTTCTCCTACAGCTGGTTAGTGAAGCCCTGGTACAGTGGATCCCTGGAATCAGGGGGGTTAGAAACCACAGGCACCCGCCAGCTGCTAAAAATACTCGAGACCACGTCTAAAAATGTTTCTAGCTACTTCTCTTAATAGTTCATGCACCAAATATACCTTTGTACCAGGGATGGAGTGGAGACAGGTTCTTCCAACACCAGAACGGGGAAAAACATGCCGAGACCCAAACAGCTTGCTCCCTTTTGGCCGCCCCGTAGGTGAACCGTCAATCAACGCCTAGGAAAATGAAAGCACCTCCTGGATTGGCTGCTCTGGATAGGATAGTTAGAGCCTTTTAGAATTGATATATTCGGAAATCTAAAAATAATTTTAAGTTATAGAAAACAAAAACATGAATTGGTGGGGCGAGGAGGGAGGTCCATTTTACCTGGGGTCTGTCCTGTGATCGGTCAGGTGGTTGAATGTCTGTGCTGTGATTGGTGTTATGGAAATTTAATTTATGAAAGACTGAGAATTTGTTTCAATAATAAGAGAAACATTAATCTTTGTCTTTAAGTTTCTTTATTTGGAGGAAAAAGCGTTCAAAGACCCATCTCACTGAACGCAGTCAGGAGAAGAACCCTGAATGCAGACACATCACATCCTTATATAGTCACAGCAAGGAAAAGACCCGCGTAACGTCTGATCCTATCTTTATTGCAAGATGGACCACAAATACAATCCTGACCCCCACCTCATGGACTGTTTCTCACCTCTTGGAGGGGAGGATTTTTTGGCAGGAAAGAGAGCCGATAAGGATTTGAAGAGAAACTTCTAATTCTTTTTTGTCAGTTACTCATGGGTGCAAGGTCAAACTACATTCCACACATGTCAGTCCTTTAAGACAATTCCCAGCTTACGCATTTTACACAAGATGTCTTCAGGTCTCTTATAATGTCACAGCTGCAGAAACATCCGAACATTATCTGAAAACTTCTCCAATGGAAAAACACATCTTGCAGAAATACAAAAACACAACAGATATAATTAGTAAATAAATGGTAAAAAGTATCATCAGTTCCATCAAAGATAAAATAAGGCTAAAAACGAAATTTTCTATTACATTGGTCAGGTGGTATGCAGAATCAGCTCGTTGGCTGGTGCTGAACCGTCGGTCTGAAGAAGCCTTGAAGGGTCTCCACAGAGTCGCTCGGATCAATCGGAGACCAGAGGTCATCGACAAACTGACCTTAGAGGTAACCTCTGATTACATGTGCAGGTGTTCTCTGACCAATGAAGACCTGACTTTGGCACCATGTGACTACAGGTACTTCACTCTCACATGAGTAAAGAGATTGAGTCGAGCCGCTCATCGTTTACAGCCTTCGATCTGCTGAAGACCAGAAGGATAAGACGCATCTCCATCTGTCTGTCAGCCGTCTGGTAAGATATTCACCTGTTGTAACCAGTTTCACCTGTTTCCAGCCTTCATGTTTCTGTTCCTGTTGGGGTTAGGTGTTCAGGGTGAATCTCTACCTGTGCAGGTGTTTACTTGTGTACCTGTCTGCAGGTTCTCCACCAGTTTTGCTTACTATGGTTTGGCGATGGATCTGCAGAAGTTCGGGGTGAGTTCTCTGATTTCTGCTCACATGTCTTCCTCGTTTCTGTAGTGAACTGCGTTCTGATTGGCTGTGGGTCGTTCCAGGTAAGTATTTACCTGATGCAGATCATCTTTGGAGCCGTAGATATTCCTGCAAAGTTCTTGGCTCTGGGCATGCTCAGTTACCTGGGGAGGCGAGTCTCCCAGGTGTCGTGCCTCTTTCTGTCGGCTGTCATCATCTTTGCCAACATCTTTGTCCCCACAGGTACAGAGGTTCTGATTCTGATATGACCCTAAATCCAGCAGCATAAGTCTCACCCTGATTCCAGCTCTGATCTCTACCCAGTCTTTATTGGGTTTCCAGAACTATCTCCAGTTCTGGTTCTGATCCCGACTCCATCTCTAATCTTTGTTCAGATTATGTGTTAAATTCTGACTCGACTCACTGTGTGATACTGATTCTGACCCAGGCTAAATCATTGGTTCTGATATGGATCTAATCTCTAATCTGTGATTCTAACACTGATCATTCTGTGATGTGTGGTTCTGATTTTAACCCGGTCTGTTGTCCTGATCTGGTTCTGGTCCTGGTCTCTGTCCTCCAGACATGCAGAGCCTCAGAACCACCATGGCCTGTCTGGGTAAAGCCTTCACATCGGCCTCCTTCACCACAGTCTACCTGTACACCGGAGAGGTCTACCCCACTGTCATCAGGTGGGTCCAGCATGCCCGGTTCCATCCTCATCAGAACCGGGCATGCTGACCGGGTCACTAGAACATATCATGTGCTATACTTCCAGGCAGACGGGAATGGGCTTCGTTTCCACGATGGCAAGGATTGGCAGCATGGCGGCGCCTGCAGTTCTGATCCTGGACGAGGTGAGCCCGACTGGAACCAGAACCAAAATCAGAACCTTCTAGTACATTTTATGGCTAAACATCAGCCACTTGGATACGGAAGTATTTATTCAGCCTTGGTTCAACAGATTCAATTGAGATGTAAACATGGTTCAGTTTTGGCAATCACTGTCTAGGTCTTAGGAAACTAACATCTGGTATTGATTAATTATTGATAATAAAGGTTCAATAAGAGTTAGGCTAATGTCAGATTTTTGGATCTCCCTGCTTAAATGTCCAGTATCACATCATCACCGTAGCAACCGACTCACTTCTTCACATTGCCAGGTGTTTCCTGCACTACCCAGTATGGTCTATGGGGGCGCTGCAGTGCTGGCCAGCGGTTTCGCCTGCTACCTGCCAGAGACGCTCAACAAGCCGCTGCCCGACACCATCGAGGATGTGGAGGATAACAGGTGAGGTGTCTGCTGCGACTTCAGAATTTTTCAGGTTCTGACCCAAATCCTAAAACAGAGAGCTGCACCTCAGTTGGTTCTGATGAAACAACGCAAACATCATAAACAGAACAACTCAAATACTGCTGAGGTAGGTTCCACTGCAGAACTCTGCAGTGGGACCTACTTGGACCTCACTGATCAGTTCTATCTTCTAATAAATAACCTGATGGAATAGTTAACTATTCTTTGTGTTAAGGTCTGAAGGAACCTGTGGCTCCCACCTGAAAGAGGGCGTGGCTCTGAAAGAGGGCGTGGTCACAAAGGAAGGTGTGGCTTTAAAAGGACTGAATGAGAAAGAGGGGAGTGGCCTCAATGCTCTCTAACCAATCACAGGATGCTACATCACAGTGTCTGGACCAGTCACAGCAAGCCAATTAGACATGTGGACAATTTTAACTGAAAATGTAATCTATAATCAATAAGTAGCTGATTGTTTAGATATGAGAAGAACATAATGATGAATGACATTTAATGTCTAGAGTTGAGATATTGACTGAAGACACTGATTATTGATCACTGATTATTGATTATTGATTATTGTCTGAAGCACTTATTGGTTGGCTGCCGTCAATAAACAAATTGATAATCTGAGTCTCTGATCTGTTTCTTTTCTCAGTCACATGGTTCACAGGTCATGTATGCTCTAAGAACATTCAGTAGGGATCATGGATCCAAAGGGGTGTGGCCTGTTACTCACACACGTTAGCATGCATCTGCTTCAGTTATCTTCATAGCTTCAATGACGGTTGCTCTCCATCCTCAGCATCACCATGGCTACATGGTCCTCAGCAGTGGTGGAGAAAGTACACAAAAAATGTACTTAAGTAAAAGTACCACATTAACATTTTACTTAAGTAAAAGTAAAAAAGTACTGGTTTTTAAAGATACTTTTTTTTTTGGCTTTTTAAAATAACTGAAACTGTTGGGGGGTTGTGCCACGTTTGTCTTAGGCTAAATTGTGAGTGAAACAGCCATTGGGACTGACTAGTATTGGGGAAGGTAACTTTAACATTAAATACACCTTTTTCAACAGGCAAGGGCGCACTTTCTATAATCACATTTAAGTATCTTGAAACCATTCCTCCCTCCCTGGCACCTCCAGACCCGGGCCCCCATCCGCCCGGCTCGGGGAATGGGGGCGGGGGGTGGGCAGCGGCCCCCCAGACCTCCAATAACCCTGCGCCATATA
>CAEGAF010162531.1:0-10675 GCA_903067075.1 Micropoecilia bifurca | reverse complement strand
GTGAACCATCATGCCAAGAAGTCATACATCTGTCCAAATGCAATCATACGAGGAATGACTTGAAAACCTCAATGCTCAGCTCAAATAGTATCTGTTCTGCATTCTGATAATCTTCTTAAATTCTCCCAAACGTTTTTCCACACCATTCAGATACTCGACCGGCTGTGCTACTGTAAAACTCACACACGCATGATGCTTCTAAACACCAGACTACCTCTAGATTTAGCATTGAGGTGGGATACCTGTGCTTCCATGTGTGTCCGTGCGGCTCCCCGCCTACTGACGACTTCAAACAAAGACGGCGTGGAAACGTGCTTGTTGACCGCGACAAACACAAACAGGGACCAGCCTCCGCAGCGGTGAGAGCCTCTGAGGAAGCAGAGGCCGTGCCAAAAGACACGGGGCGGGTCATAGACGATTGACCTCAAAAGACAATCATCAAAAGATGATACGCCTTGCTAGGTCAGCAACACTGGTACCTTGACATCAAACAGCCAAATACCGCAAACATTATCACACTCATGCATTATTATAATAATGGTTGATGGTTTGTCAGTTTTTTGACAATGTCCACAAATCTTTTATATCCTCTCTGCCAACACATTACTACCTTTATTGTTTACAGTGTAGCAGGAAGAAAAACAATTGGAAACAATTGAAAAATTAACTGATATACTCAATTGTTCTGAATAAATTGGAAAATGGGGGGAAAAAGTCGATGGAAAAAACAGGAAAACCAGAACTAATCCCTGAGGTATGCCACCGTTACATCCCAACACAAGCCTTTGGATCGGATGAAGAGTCAGTGAGTCAAACGTGACTAAAACGACTATGTAGACTAAACATTTTAGTAAATGTTTCCAAAGGAGAGGTGAAAATATCTTCCAGTTTAATAAAATTACATCCCAGTTACTAGAGCTATGTACAACAGATGTATTTTAAATAGAGACATATTAGGATCTTTTGAGGTCAGGACGTTCTCAGTTTCATGGGCCAAACGTGACAAAGGGCCATTCGAATCCTTTCAACATCATCTTCAGCTCAGAAAGATAGAAAAAACATTGGAGTTGTGTATTGGTGTAAATCTGCCCAAGTTAAATGAAAACAAAATCTCACAAGCTGTATCTTGTTTGTGAAACGATGGCGTTGAAACATGTGGCGCCCTTCAGGGAAAGAGCATTCAAGCAGCACTAAAGCAGCAAGGCATTGCAAAGATCACAATCACGAAAGATTACACAACACACTGTAGATGCAGTGGATGACACAGGAGTTGTGTTATTTAAACACATCGTGACTCGTTCGATCATCCAAACATCAATCACAATGTCTGTAATGATCTAGTCTACCTTCAAGGATATTTCTTTTCCGTGACCCTGGTCAGGCCTGGATTCCCTGACGCACAGCTGTGAGGAAACAGGAGGTTACACAAGCAACCCTATGCCTCCCAGTACTTTTATTTTCCTGTTTTTCCGCTCGACCGTCAAGTAGGACATGCAGTGCACACACATGACCGCGCAGTTATCTTCTCTTTAAGCCGAGATCCTGCGTTTCGCTCCTCAAATGAAGCCCTTGTGTTTCAACGCACCAGATTTAAATCTCTAAAACGAGCAATAAAAAATGGAAAGGATCCATCCTTCGTCTACGACTGGAGAAACAATAACCCTTTGAAGTGAGATTAAGACGAAGGGATCTGTTTTACTCAGAGAATTTGGAAAAAAATCCACTTATCGTCCGTTCACATTCCACTGTTGCAGTGTGGGTAAAATATGAACCAGCAACGTGGTTGTTGTGATGACTCAGGGTAGTTTGAGTCAAAGTGTCCGTCAGTCCCATAGGACAGGAAGTCGTACCGTTGAACGGACTCACAACACAGGAAGTTGATATCAGAATGCTTGGAATTCCAACCTTCTGTTGTCTTTATGAAAAGAGATTTTGTTTTTCATGATATGAATTACGATATGGACGCATAGCAATCCCATGCAACGACTCCCTTGAACCTTTTTCCACATTTCTTCCTGCTAAAACTACAAAATACAATGCATTTCATTGGAAAATTAAGTTGCACACCGAAACTTAAAGTGCATAATTCTGAAGTGGAAGGGAAATATTAAGTGGTGTTTTGTGTATTTTTGTAATAAACACACATAAATGGGTTTGATAGAAATCATTCTGCTTTTCCAAACAACTCTGATCCAAGTGAAGAAAATAATTACCACAGAAAGATGCTGCCACCGCCGTGTTTTACTGTAGGGGATGCCATGTTTCACAACAAGTCTGCTAAGTGTGGTGGATGTAGGTTTAGTTTTTAAATACATATAGCATATAAAATTAAATTCATACCGGATTAAAAACTGTCACATCAAACCCTAATAAAAATGTGCTGAAGTTTTTCATTGGAAAGAGATGAAATGTGGAAAAGTTCAAGAGGTCGGATTATATTTGCGAGCCACTTGCATGTTCGCACATTGCTTGTTTACTGCACTCCTACTCCTGCCTCGAGAAACTGTCAAACCCTTGAACTTTCTGCAACCCCATTAAGCTGAACAGATGGAAAGAAAAACAGAGCAATAAATTTGAAAACACAGTGAAAATGTGTGTGGTATGGATAAAGTGAAATATACAGTACTCTGTTAAAAATGGATCCAGCAGGCATGTCCTTGGGTAAACAAGAGCTTTATAACTTTTCCAATATTTTATACCGTTAAAGGTTGCTACATACACTTTGGCCCCAAATTATTCATAACCTGGCAGATGTGAGTTTATATTAATCTTCCGTTTTTAACAACTAGTTTCTACTGCTAAAGTTCTGGCAATCATTTGTCTTCAAAATGTATATTCTTTTGGTTAATCTGCTTAATTAAAATCTTAATCTGCCCGCAGTATTAATAATTTTGAGCTTGCCTTTATTATCACTTCCACCTCTTCTTTGTCAATAAAGAGTTCGTTACTGCTGGTGTTTAGTCATCTTTAATGAAAATCTTCTTAGAACTTTGTACCATTGACATAACACCACCTTCGAACTAAAAATACAACAAACATAAATGAGACGGTGTCACGAATACAATAAGATAAAAAATGATAATTACATGTAAACATACCTCGCTGGCTGACTGCTTCGTCTGAGGTAGAAATGAGCAAAAATAAGTATTCTTAAACTTAAATTCCAACTACTTGCTAAAGTTAAATCCTTCATGCCATGTGCTTCTTCTTTCTTGAACATTCTTCTTCTTCCTACTTTAGCTTTTCAAAATAAAAGTCACAATAACAAAATGTGCATAATACAAAATAAAACGTAAACTAAAACTATGGCAGTAAAATTTATTATAACAAGCATACTGAACGATACTTGATGTCACACAATTTGTTTAGTTATTTTCCTTGGGGAGAGTATAGCTTTTTCTTGCTGCTACTTTGGCAAAGAAAACCCCTTTACAGGTAAATTATAGCAGTTTATAGCAAATTATTCATTGGCAAATTGTCCCAACATTAAGAAGTGAAGTAAAGTAGCTCCAAATAGATGATTATAAAGGGCAGGTTAATGCAAATGAAATAAATTTACACTTTAAATAAATTCAGTCAAGAATTGAACTTCATGGCTAATACCAAATTCAGGCTAACCCACTGTATTAAAGTTTCACAGTTTGCAATACAAGTGTGCACAAAAATTTATCAATGTTCCACTAATGTAAAAAAGAAAAACACAATTTCACAATTGCGGTATTTTTATTAAATCCGAAACACAATTAAAATCAAAGGTTAACTAGTTTGTTCACATAATGTCATTAAAAAAAATTTGGCACCATCGTTCTCCTTCCACTTCCTGTTGTCTTCTTCATCTTTTCCTCCAGTAGTAACCTTGTGTTGTTAATCACATGACTGGTATGATGTGACAAAACTGTTTCCTTTGCAGTTTTGTGAAATACACAAATTCTGGTAGTCAAAAAAATGCCTCATCTCAGCAAAAAAAAGGTTTTTTTTTGTTTACATTGGAGTGTTTCCATTAGGCAAATTTATTTTCGTACTTTCACTTTGAGCAATTACACAGTGAAGCTAGTAACAGGAAAGGAGTAACCATTACATAATGTGATCAGAGACTTCCCTTGTCGTAATTTGTATTAAATGTAGATCATATCCCTGTTCCAAAAAATTATAGAACTACAGCTTTAATTTTTTGAGGCCTCCAGAGGTGATAATCTGAAACAAAATAGTTTCACTTCTGACACGGAAACAACTTCATTTTGTTTGATTATGACAGCATTCACAGTAAATATGCCAGTTTGTCTTATTAGCATGTGTTAAACTTTTATTGAAATTAAAATGCTCTGTACAGAAAATAAAATGCTGAAAAAGGTCACAGAGTCAATGTTCT
This sequence comes from Micropoecilia bifurca, assembly GCA_903067075.1. Lineage (NCBI taxonomy): Eukaryota > Metazoa > Chordata > Actinopteri > Cyprinodontiformes > Poeciliidae > Micropoecilia > Micropoecilia bifurca. Next base: position 6,306 of record CAEGAF010162531.1, on the reverse strand, counting down.
GACTTGAACTCACCGTCCATCTCTTTGCTTTAGCAGTTTCATGGAGTGGCAGCTTGTTACAGTGGGATGTGAGGTCCTCTGTGGAAGAACAAACATGAAGCACAAAAGGACATAATATTACATTGACAGACTTTTAGCTTCTCACTATGTCTGTTTTGTCTACTATGTTATAATCTACATTTATCACACGCTAAGCTACTCTGGCCTTGTGTCTGCTGGCTCCTGGACGTGATTTTTTCTTCTAGAATAGGGGTGGGCAATCCTGGTCCTCGAGGGCCGGTGTCCTGCAAGTCTTAGAAGTCTCCCTGGTCTAACAGACTTAAAATCCAATAGCTGAATCACCTCCTCAGTGCAGTCAGGTTCTCCAGAAACCTACTAGCGATCTCATTATTTGACTCAGGTGTGTGGAAGTAGAGATACATCTAAAAGTTGCAGGGGTCCGGCCCTTGAGGCCAGGAGTTGCCCACCCCTGCTCTAGAACATTCCAGTAGTAAAACACAACTAAATGCTAATTAGCTGTGCTTTGCTCCCATCTAGATGTCAAATTAAAGAACTACAACTCGATCAATTCAAAACACCGTCCAGAATCACTTCTATCACTCACAGAAAAAACTCATATTTGATTTTTGTACATTTTATTTTTTGTAAAAAATAAATAAATAAGGAATAAGGAAGTATACTTCCTTTTAGGCAAATCAAAAATATTTTAGATAATTTTATTAGGGATCACTGACTTGGTGTAAGCAAGAGCTGACACAAATTTCTCCTCAAAATAGAGGAAAACATGCCATTCAAGTAAAATATATGTGATTTAGACAGGAACAGGAAATTAGCAACATTCTGAACAATATTAGAGAAACTTGAACAAACTGAAGGTTGGATAAGAATAATATCTCCATTGTAAGATATTTCAATCTGTAGAGACTCACACAGAGAGAGAAACAGCAGTTAGACAATTTTATTGGACCAAGAATTTGGCGCTCGGACACCGGCGGAAGACCTGCGAACCGAGAATTGCAGCGAGCTTGAATGATCGGCTCGAACGAAGCTCAGATAGGTCTTCCCCCGGGCCCAGTCACTGGTGGTGGAGCGGAGCTTGGAGAGAGGAGTCTTGGGGGGACCTGGAGGTATCTGGGTGGCTGGTAGTGGAAACGGGGAGGAGGTGGGTTGAAGCACGATTGAAGCGGATGGATCTGTGGTTGCTTCGCCTTTTGAAGGATCTCTTGCCAGGTGATTGGATCGAGGTAGAGAGGTGGTGCGTCCTAATTGGCTGGGATGAGGGCGTGGTGATAAGTGATGCCGGAATAGTCTTACAGGTTGAATTTTCGCCTAGGGCTACATTACTTATATTTTGTAGAAACTTCTCTTCCTTTTGATAAGTATATTTAACTTTATCTCTATGACTCATGATGCCTTCATGTCTTTTGGTAGATACAGATGTAAACCCACAAGTGAGAGATTAACCAGCTTGTTTTAACAGTCTCCATTGCGACGCCTCTGAATGCACCTGGACGTGCTATGCTAGCACCGCTAGCAAGTGGCTGTTAGCCTAATGTTGTAGAGTGAAACTGAGTTAATGTGCATGCTAGTATTCATCCAGAACAACAGCTGGTTACCATGGAGACTGAAGGCAGGCTGATGAAGAGACATTACTGACCAACTAGTGACACCGTTTCCTCCTGCAGCGCCGCCTGCTGGTGCTCCCTTACATATTGCTGTTTGATTTTCTGACGCTACCTCATCTATGTCGTCTCCTATAGACACAAGGAACACAATTTAATTTCACTCCATATTTTTAATAGTACAAATTAATGACTTTTCACAACATATATCAAAATATCATAGTGATAAAATTATAAACTGGTCTAGATTTTCATCGTGATGAGTCAAAACAACAAAAGGTATATTATTCAAGTTTGAGTTTATGTCCATTATCTGTCACTCAAGCTTAAACACTTTACAACATACATAACAGAATGGTTTTAGTTATGATGTTCCTTTTTTCATATATTTACACATCTGGTAAGCAGTTTAGGTGCAATCATCTTGGACTCACGTAGTTGAATGTTCTGGTGTCTAATGAATGTAGTCAGTTGGAATAGAGTATACAGTTATTTTAAGGTATACATAATTCACATATTTGTTATTGAATAAATAAATCAAATTTTGTTTGTTGCCATTTTTTGGCATCATCATCTTTTATTATTTCTTGTCCCTAGTCTGAGTCATTCAGAAAGACAATTCAGTGAGTTCAGTTTTGTGCTAACACAGAAAAAAACTTTTTGGCAAGAAACGTACAAGCTGTCCCCAGAAAACTCGCTAAGCCCAGTGATTGGGCACATATCAGTCATTCATCCAGCGGCCCTTCGTGTTTTTGAGTAAAAAATTGTTTGAAGTTGACAGGAAATTTGAAACTATCACTTGATAATTTTGTGTTATTGAAAGATTGGAAGATTTACGCATGAACACCAACTATAAAGTCGTAAAAACTGCAAATATTTAAAAAAGACTTAAATAAATAAGCAATGATTAGCCTGGTGGCCCGCCAAGCTTATTATACTGAGGGAAACCCTGAACATATTTTAAAATTAGCCAGTTAAATCAGACAATTTGTTACCACTAGAAAAGCACAGATCATGCATTTTTCTTAGCCTACGTCAACACGCTGAAAGACTTTAATAGAGCCTTAAAACAATTTTTGAGGACGATTGTTAACTATCCTGTACATCTTTCACAATTTAACACATTTTCCAGAGGTTGTCCTCAAATGTCTGTAATGTAAGCCGGGTCAAAATCCCCCAAAGAGAGTTTATTTCTTTCCAGCATAAATTTACAGTGCTGGGTTGAATTTCCTAGTTATGCTGCCTTCAGTGGCTTCTTGACTTAGTAATGTTTCCCAAATTACTCCAAAACAGTAAACATGAAGCTGTTACTGATATTTTACTGTAAAGTGAATTTGGGAGCTGTACTTTATAATCCAATCTAACAAATTGGTTTACGGAAGAAGGATATGGCAGTCAAATTATTCCTCTTTAATCCTTTGAGTTTTATAAATTCATGGCAGAGTGAGTGATCAGTAATGGATGGATGAACCACCAGCAGCACCGACTTCAGCCCTCAAAACCAACCTGAGAATTCAACAGAAAAGGCATCAACATAACGTCTCCTTTAACGTTTTGGTTTTTAATTCCAAATTAAAAATGGGAAAAAAAAGCAATCGACTGCTGCAAAGGTTTTCACATCCTTAAACTTTTCCACATTTTATTTATGCCGCAAGATATTTTGTTCTTCTTTAAATTTTATGGAATAAACTAAATACCATATTGACAGAGTTTAGCCTGTTAGACTGGATGTTACCAAAATATGATCAATATAGTTAATATAGATGTGTGGAGAAGAAAACCACATGTAAGGGACACAGTAAACACAGAGGAGAAGGGGATTTGTTGAGATTAGATCAAAACGGGAGAAAAACAAATACTGTACATCACTCTGGTGAAAGATTTTGTCCAGGTTAAATGTTCTGTTCCACTGGCAGATTATGTTACTTATATCTAGAACATTTTCATCAATACTAAGGGATTATTGACGTAAAACAAGCTCCTCTGTGGTGCTAAAAAGTTAGTTTTGACTTAATTTCAAGTGTACCAGAGTATTTACACTAGAAACTATGCCAAAAATACTTGTTTGCTGAAGGAATTATTTCCTCAAACACGAACGATTGATGGAGTTTTAGTTGTTATAGTGCACATTTTGTTGAGACATGCAAAGCAAGAAAAGTGCTACTGTTTTATCGTGAGATTTAAAGAAGTTTGAAATAAGAAATAAAAATCCCTCAGTTCTTTCCTTCTGGTCCCCGTCAGACTGCACAACACCTGCTGCTCTCAGTGGTTCACTACTCTCCACTACGAGCAATAAACCTGGAATTTATTTATATTTCAAACAGTACTGTTCAGCATTTCTATATTCACTTGATTTCAATGTGTAGGGGAGACCTGTTATGGTTGTAACATGGGGAGAGTTGTAACACCACCAGTTATACCAAACAGGGATAAGATAGGAGTCAAATGATCATTTCAGTGTTTACCCGCTTCCTTCCCAATCCCATATTGTGATTGTGAAGGCTGGGAACAGGCACATGCAGATAATCAGGAGAAAAAATGGATTTTGAGGTAAGAAAGTAAATTTTTTTATTGTGACTATATTTTGTTTAGTACTTATTCTGTTGCGGATAAAACCATATGACTTCCATTAGATGAAAGTGTAATTTCTCAGGCAAAATGTAATGCATTTTCCCGTGCACGCCATGGCGCCATGCTACAGCTAGCATGGCGCCATGCTAGCTGTAGCTAAGCATGGCGTGTCAGCCATGCTTAGCTACAGCTAGCTAAGCATGGCTGACACGGTTGGGGATGGTTGTAACACATCTTTAAAAAGTGTTACAACTATCCCCTTACATACAACTAAGAACATTTGGATTTTAATAATTTTACAGAATGCCTAGGCATTCTGTATATGAAAGACTGAGAGGTGTGCCTGCAGATGTTTTAAAAAAGGCATCTGATGAGGTCACAAAGAAGAAGAGCAAGTCAGTCAGATCAGTTGCGAAGGCGCATGGGATCTGCCATGTAATACTGAGCAGATACTGCAAATCACTGCAGAAGCTGAGAACAGGGGTCCAGTGATCTTCCCAGTGTTGGTTATTGGAGCAGCAACAAAGTCTCTGAGGTGCAGGAGGAAGTATTGCCTGACTATTTGACTCAGGCAGCAGACCTGTATTATGGACTGACTCCACGTGAGGTAAGCATATGACAGGTTAATCACTGGAGACAAGAGAAGTATTGAATACCAGCGTAGGTGCTAGACAAATTGAAAAACATTTTGTGTCTATGTTCTCTGATTTTCTATTCCTCATAAACATATCACATGGTGTGGCCTCTGTTTTTGCTTCTTTTGTCTAATTGTTACAACTTACCCCAGGAACACCATATATTTGACATGAACTCATGAGGTCTGTGATATTCTTGCAGAGGTTTGAATCGGTGCCATTTGTAGTAAACAAATGTGGGTATTTTGTATAAAAGTTTGAAAACTCTAGCTCTAAAATTCTGTGAGTTAAAGGTGCTGGAGCAAAAAGTGTTACAACCATACCCTGTCTCCCCTATATATGGATTCTTATATTGGTTCTGCTCTGTCCTTTATACTGCTGTAACAATGTAAATGTCCCCATTGCGGGATTAATAAGGGAATATCTTATCTTAACTGCAGAGCTGTGTAACGTCGACTGCTCTCTTACTCACACAGTGTGAGAACGCCTCGACATTTTCTCATCCTCTATTTTTAAATTGGCTACTTCTAAGTAGCTATCTAAAAGGCAGATAGTGGGTATTTTTAATCTTTTTTCACATTTAACGAAAGAAAGTAGCTATCTAAAAGGCAGATTGTGGGTATTTTAACTCTTTTTTTCATTTAGCAAAAGAAAGTAGCTTCCTCAAGTTAAAGGGGGAAGCGTGAGTGTAAATAAATTGAAACGTGCAAACAAAGCTTGATGGAAAAATGGATATTTTAAAAAAAAAGAAAAGCGGCCCACACTGACAATGTGGCTGCCTTTTCCCCTTTGAGACAAAGGGATACTTGCTGCAAAATCTCCGCCTCTCGCCGCCGCTGTAGCCATTCTGAGTTTCACCTCCCACTGTGAGCCTTCAGCCACTGCTGTCTCCTGTCTCCATGGTCATCATGTCCCAGGTGGCCAGGCTGGCACCTGGCTGACATGCGGCACGGCTGGTGGTGTGGCCCGACCCCGTAAGTGGGTTTTCCGCACCCCTCCGCTAATTACTAAGTACTAATCTTCCTTTTGATAAGTATATTTAACTTTGTCTCTATGACTCATGATGCCTGTCTTTTGGTAGATAAGGATGTAAACAAACCCACAAGTGAGAGAATAACCACCCTGGTAAAAGAAAAACAAGTATTACTTTAGTATACTTCAAACATACTTACATTTGTGAAAGAACACTAATTGCTAATTAAGTGTACTAACTATAAGTATATCTGAAGTATACTAAACATACACTTGTACCAATTTTAAAATTAATACTTTAAACACATTTAAACGTAATTGTACCAAAATACACTTTTAATATATTAAAAAAAGTATACTTTAAGTGAACAAAATCTGAATGAATATATATGAACTTTTAAGTGCCTTAATAATATTTTACTATTTATTAAAATTGCATACAATAAAAAAAGGATAATCATGATGTAATTTTTAAGAAAGTACCCAATCAATTTTCAGATGTGTGA
>CAEGAF010162525.1:0-16979 GCA_903067075.1 Micropoecilia bifurca | reverse complement strand
TTAAAAGTAAAAATTAAAAGTGAAAACATTTTAAAACATCTCAAACCTCGACATCATACAAGGATTCTCAAACCTCAAAGTTTTAGCAGAGCGACATCATACAAGGATTCTCAAACCTCAGAGTTTTTGTATCTTACAAGGATTCAAGGCATTTCAAAGTGCTTTACACAATTTGAAATAAAAATAAAACAGAACAAGACAGAGTTTGAAAAAGATTTAAAGAGATAAAATCATTATTAAAAGTAAAAAGAAAGAATAAAAACATTCAGTTTTTATTAATATCGCATGTTGTCCCCTGCCAGATGACGCCCTGGGTGGTTGCCCATATCAGAAACTGTCACTGTCAGGAAGTGACAGATGAAGCGAATAAGTGAAGCGAATAAGGAGGATCTGACTTGATGCCAGGATTTTTCTGTTGTCCAGACTCACCAGCAACAAACTGTACAGAGCCAGATTAATGACATGCATTTGCCATTTGTATTGAGTCGTCTGGATTATGTAACACTGAGTCCCTAGAACAGATGCTTCAGATGCTTCCTTTGTTTGTCCAAACGGATGCAGACATTCAGTCTGGAAGAGGGATACTAACTATGTTGTCCCCGACCCCAACAGGCAGGTAGTGTTGCATCGTCTGTGCGTTAGCCATCATTTTTAGTTGACACTTTATTAAATATTTGACATTTCAATCTTCTAAATATACAATTAATTTACAGAAGTGAACATAGTCTGGAAGGTTTTAAAATTGAAACAATGTTTTGATATAACTCCATTGTATTCCTGAAACATGACCCAATATGATATATTTTAACTTTTTTTTGATAAAGGAGACCAAACTTTTCTTTAAGTTAATCCTACAAATAAGGTTGTTGTTTCTGTAAATAAATTGTGCAGTTTCTGTATAATGTGTACGGCTCAGTGTTCATCTAATTAACACGTGAAACTGCAAATGATAAACAATCCCGAAATGAAATGAATTCCTCACGCCTGACCTGTTTAGATGCTGAATGTAACTTAAAACCTTGACTAGCAGAGGCGCTCAGCTGCTTTTCATGAAGCTACGCTCTTCCGCGCTGGCCAACTCTTCTCATGACGCAGCCCAATCATTTACCTTCCGCCCGGAGCTCCGCAGCCAATGACGAGGCAGAAGTTCACAGGCGCTATTTAAGACGCTTTCAGTCCAACGTGGCTCAAATAACAGCGCTTTACGCCCAACCAAGACGGAAACTGTAGTCTGTACAACCAGCCGCGGCGTGGGACTCACGTTAATTAGAGGTTTTCTCTCAAAGGATTTCTGGCTGTAAGAGATGAGAGCTTGGCAACTTTGGTTTCTGTGCTTCGTGGTGTTGAATGCGGATGCGCAAAGAGTGACTTCCCTGGAAGAAGATCTCACTGATTCTGCATTTGGTGAGTTTTCCTTCTGCTCTGGTGCATATTAACAAGTCTGCAGAGAAATAAAGTCCAACAATCATTCACTCATTAAGTAATGATTAAATGTCTGCAGGATTGTGCGTTACTTTATTTTGCAGAAACGTTCAACCGCATCTAAATGAGCCTTTCATGCCTAAGCAAATAATAATCTTCATCCTAATAACTCCATCCACTCTGCGCAACAGAGCAAATCAGTCTGAATACTTCCAAATAATCTGTAATGTGTGATGTGCTTATAATCTGGTCCCTTTGCTCCAATAATCCTGAAAAATCACATGCAATAAAGGTAAATTAGCTAAAATAACCTAATTGATTTACTTTGTAATTTTGCTACAGGTAAGATTAAAACAAAACAAAAACAAAAATAAACTTGTTTTGCTGACATCCAAGGAGCTGTGCTCGTCCAAGTTACTCTGTGGACACCATCTCCTCTGTGGAACATGGTGGTGGCAGCACCATGCTGTGGGAATTCTTAAGATGGATCAACTTCTGGTCAGAGTTGATTATGGATTATGGATTAGGATAAATACAGAAAAGTCCTAGGAGAGGGAAAAAAAATTAAAACTGCCAAAGACTGGAGTCTGGGTCTGAAGTTTACCTTCCTGCAGGACAACAACACCAAATATCCACCAGGAGCATCAACAGAAGGCCTTTAGATTAATTTAGATTAATACATACTAATCTGTAAGAATGGCAATTTTGCCCCCCAAAAAAGAGGCAACAATTTGAATCTCTAGATGTTCACAGTTGGTTGAAACAGACCAGAAGACATTCATCTGCTGTCGCGGCAAAAGTTATTTCTATCAAGTACCGACTTCATATGTCTAAAGACAAATGCACGACAGTCAGATTTCTACTGATAAACAAAAAGGGAAACTGTAGTTCGATTTCTCTTCACAATTATATGATCCATTTTGTTGGTTTTTACATAAATCCTAATAAAATACAGAGATCTCTGAGGATGGAAGCTGGAAAAAGCTTAATACGTGTCTGAGGTTGTTGCTCTGAAAATCAGCTCAGTTGGGTAAGATGAGCATGCAAGTATCTCTGGGACCCAAAAAGTCATTATAGTCTGAGACAGCAGGAACAAAGGTGGGGAGAAAAATCCCCAGAGAGAATGTGGAAGTCTGTCCAGGCCCAGTGAACCACTGTAACCCCTCAGCTCTGATCTTATCTAATCTAGCAACTCTTTACTCTGGTATATATTTTGTAGTTGGTTATTTAGTTAGGCTTTCTGCCCTTATGATTTGTTGAAAGTAAATCCTATTAACCTTTTTATTCAGGCAACTTCCTTGACCCTGTGAAAGATTTGTTTGACGAGGATGAACATCACTCGGCTATCGCAAAATTCTCCCTGCGTAACCAATCCCATCCCGACGACGACCTCTGCTACATTGTTCCCGGAAAACCAGAGACCTTGGCAGCCTGCGGCTTCAACAGCGAATCCAAAACCTTCCTTGTGATTCACGGATGGACGGTGAGCACAGCAACTTTGAAAACGCACGCTAGAAATGACTGCTTGAAGTAAATTTAGACTTGTTTTTAAATATTTTTTGATCGTTTCAACTATCCTGCCACCAGCTGAGCGGTATGTTTGAAAGCTGGATGCCGAAGTTGGTGTCTGCGCTTTACGAGAGGGAGCGGACGGCCAACGTTGTTGTGGTGGACTGGCTGAGCTCGGCTCAGAACCACTATGTGGTCGCTGTTCAGAAAACCAAAGCAGTGGGAAGAGAAATCGCTCGCTTCCTTGACTGGATCGAGGTGAGTGGACCTCTCTTTACGCTTTTACACCTTTTTTATGATTTAGCTTTGTGAGTAATTCATTTGAAAAATATTATTTCAATAGAAAGATGTTGAATAAGTCCTCCGATAATTTGGTTGTTGTGGCTCACCAGCTTAAAAATGTTTGGAAAATGCATTTTCCCATTTTCTTATCTTTTTGCATTTTTTGTTGGACTGGAATGTTTCAAATGATTAAATAGTTTTTACTATAAAATGGAAATCACCAAAATGCAGCCATTAAATAAAAGCTATCTTTGGACAACCTGGTCCTATGTAAAGAAGTAACCTAAAAACTAATGCTTGAGCAATTTTAGGCCGATCTCCTTTTGCTGAGGCACATCGGAGAGATTTAAGTGTGAACAGTCTCGTCAAGTTTATGCTAAGATTTAAGTCTGAACTTGAAGAAGGCCACTCTCAATCCCTGTTTCTGTTTTTTACCATTCAGAGGGGGAGTTGCTGGTGTTTCTCTGATAATTATCTTGCATTTTTTGAGCTTTAAGTAATCAGTTTGATATCCAGGCATTAAACCATTTTGCTACTAGAGAACAGAATTTATGGTCCATCATAAATCTATTTCCTTCAGCTGTTTATGATGTTATTAATAAACTGTATTTGTTTATTTGCAAAAAGTTCCTTTGTGTCTTTTCAGTCTACAAAATATTTTCCCAAAGTGTTTGGGAATCTTTAAGGTGTTTTTTGGTCTCTCCTTGACGTAATTTGCCTCTTCCAATATTTTTGTGGAATCTCACACACTGGCCTTAACTGAGTCAAGGGAAGCCTGTAACACTTTAGACATTGTTCTGTGTTTTCTTCCTTCTTTTTTGTGAAGATGAGTTGTTGATGCTCTCTTCCCTCTTGTAGTTTTAGTTGGCTGTCCACTTCAGAGAAGATTGACCGCAGTTCCAAGTTTTCTACATTTGTAGATAATGGCCCTCATTGTGATTTTCTTGAGTTCTAAGCCTTTGAAATGTTTTTGTAACTCATTCCAGACTCAGGTTTGTATTAAATATTAATATTTTTAAAGGAAACCACCAACATGCCTCTTGACAAGCTCCACCTGATTGGCTACAGTCTTGGGGCTCATGTGGCTGGATTTGCTGGCAGCCATACCAGCAACAAAGTTGGACGGATTACAGGTAAACAACTATTTTACAAAAAAACAAAAAAATGACGAGCAAAGTGACAAAGTGAAATCTCACTAATCCCACTCATTGCATTGCTTTTTCTTTTTCTGAAGGCCTGGATCCAGCTGGACCTGACTTCGAGGGTGAACACGCCCACAGGCGCCTCTCTCCAGATGACGCCCACTTTGTGGATGTTCTCCACACCTTCACTCAGGGTTCGCTGGGTCTCAGCATCGGGATACAGCAACCCATCGGCCATGTGGACATCTACCCCAACGGGGGCAGCTTCCAGCCGGGCTGCAACATGAGGGGCGCCTTGGAGAAAATCGCTAACTTTGGGATATTTGGTAAAGATTCTGTTTACACTTTGATATCGGGGCTTATAAAGACACTTTTGTCTTCAAAACAATTTTGTTCTCAGTAAGACAAGTTGACATTTATATGTCTTGGCTAGGAAATACAATATTAAACTTTTTTAATACCAACTCAAACTTTTACAAATGTACATATGAAAGGTGTGGTGTGCGTGTCTATTCAGCCCCTTTGTTCTGATACCCCAAAATGAAATGAAGATTTTTAGAAGACATCTGGCTAACAGAGTCATCGTGTTCAAATTAGTCTTATTATATTTACAGTTCTGCAGCGAAAGCCTCACAAGTTTGTCAGTGAACAAACGGCATAATAAAGACCAAAGAACGAAGTAGACGGGTCAGAGAAATAACAAGTTTTATGTAACACCATTCATACATAAGGTCATTCGAAAATGTTGACAGGACTTCAACATAAAGACAGAAAAGAAAAACGAAAGTATTGGCAAAAAGAGCCAGAAAAGAAAGAGATGCTAACATGCAGACATTAAAGGTGTAAAAGAAACAAATGTTTTAAAAATGTTAATTAGTCAGATGGGGGACACTTTTTGTCTACATGCATTTTTTTCAGCATAGACGGAGAAGACTGTCAGTTTTGAGAAATTAACTTGAGGTAAATGTATTATACTGGAAGAAAAACTTGGCAATTGGGGTAAAGATTGACCCTTCAGTGGAGCATCAATCCAACATGTTGAACGTTTAGGTCAAAACACATCCATGTTTCAGACGTATATTTTTTTCTTACTTGCTTTCTTTACCTTCCATTGTCTGTCAGTGAAGCAAACTGTCTGTGTTTTGTCGTTTTATCTCTCCGTCTGCTAAGATGTGTTCCTTCATTCATTCCCATTTGCTCCTCAGCCATCAATGATGCGGTGAAGTGCGAACACGAGCGCTCCATCCATCTTTTCATCGACTCGCTGCTGAACGAGCGGGAGCCTGCCAAGGCCTACCAGTGCGGCAGCAACGACATGTTCGACCGTGGCATGTGTCTGAGCTGTCGCAAGGGCCGCTGCAACACTGTCGGCTACAGCACAAGCCAGATCCGCAGGCCACACAGCGTTCAGATGTACACCAAGACACGAGCTTCCATGCCTTTCAGAGGTCAGTAGAACCGGCGCAAGTGTGAACTGTGTTAATAATATTACACAAGTAAGGCAAGTCATGTTTGTTTGGAAAAGAGATTAGTGGTTGTTTGGTTGCAAAACTCTGATCACTTGAAGCTCAATTTAATCCGATGCACATTTTCAGCTTTCTAAATGTCACCTTCTCTCACTGTCCTGATAGTGTACCATTACCAGGTGAAGATCCACTTCTCCAGTAAGGTGAACACGTCAGAGATGGAGCCGTCTCTCACCGTCTCTCTGTACGGAACCAAAGGAGAGGCTGAAAACCTGGAGCTCAAGCTGTGAGTCAGCAACTTTAAATGCTTCATCTAAGGGATTTATGACACCATGATTTGCAGGTCATAGGCAGTTTTGCAACACCTAAACAGTAGCTTGAGACGGTAACATAATCATACACACATTAACCTAACCTCATTTGGTTTTACTTTATCAGTGCTATCATGTTTTATGATGCCCGTTTCTCAAGCCGGAGAGACAAAGGAAACATTTTATTAGCAGTGACATTTCTTTGTGTGTTTTTTTTTTTAGGAAGGAAAGACTTGAGACAAACAGGACACATTCGTTTCTTCTTGTCACTGAGACGGATATCGGCGACCTGCTGATGTTGAAGTTTAAGTGGATGGAGACAAACAGCTGGTCGGTGTCCAACCTGTTAAAGATGGTCTCCTCTTGGTGGTCTGGGAACGCCGACGGTGTGGAGGTTCACAAAATCCGTATCAAAAGTGGCGAGACGCAACGAAAGTAAGTTGAGTTTAGCGAAACCTCCTCCGTTGGCGCAAAACAGAAATATTCTTTTCCTAAAATATTGTTGAAATCTATGTGCAGCTGATTTTTCTCTCTACAATATTGTACCAATAATTTGTGTCTTCATTTTGTTTGATAAATTAGTTTTTCTTTCCTTTTTTTTTTTTTTTTTTTTTTTTTAAAGAAGATTTAGTTTGGTGATAAGAGAACCGGTCGCCAGCCAATCACAAGTCAATTCACAAACATACAGAACACAGCAATACTATTGCACAATTACCTTTAGGGGCAATTTGGAAAGATCATTTGACCTGACTTGTATATTTTTGGACTGCGAGGAAGCCGGAGTACCCAGAGAGAACCATTAGCGTTAGCTTTTAGCATACGTTGGGTTGAATTTATCTGGGAAGTTGGATTTCAGAACAACTTTAGACACAATTTAATAAATCAGACAAGCAGAAAGATTAGCTTCCTGTTGTCTTCAATCACCATCTTTACTAGATAAAGAAAAACAGTCGCATAGTATTTATCAGAACCATGTTCATTTAAGCACTTTAAGTTTTTGACAGTGAAACTTCAAGTGTTTTTCCTAGACAATGGATGCAACTGATTCAGTTGGATACAAAGTAGCAGAGGAGGTTGTAGATGGTTGGTTACTGTAGCGGATTTCAGTTTTTAACGCGAGAGAATGGCATGTTGGGCTTTGTGTTGGAGACACATATGTCACCATTTGAACAGAAATGGATCACAACATCAAACCAGCAGCTTTGTCATAAAGTCGGTGTTTGCATCTACTTTAGTTTTGAACCTGTTAATGAAGATTGATTAAAGCGTCACATCAAATCAACTTACTTTCTTTTTCAGGATGGTTTTCTGTTTGAAAGACTCTGATGCCCACAGCTCACACTTGGTCACATTTGTTAAATGTAAAGATGAACGGAGAATGAAACGTAAACCAGTTTCAAAGAGGTGAGTTAGTCTTTGTTTTTTTCTATCACTATATTTCTGTGAAGCTGAACAGTGACCATGAGCTCTTTTATCCTGCAGAGTGACTCTGAAGAATGACTAACAATAAGGAAAATATGTTTAAAATTTCACCAATAAGGACATAATTTATACACCATTTGTATCTTTCAGACTTAAAAACATACTTGTACATTTCTACAGTTGTCGACATATTCATGGAAATGCTGTAAAATTTCTTTCAAAAAGCTTTTTTTTTTTTTTTTTTTTTTAAAAAAAAGAATGAAATAAAGTAAGTTATTTATGGTACTCTTTCACCTTCATGCACAGTATTGGTATAATTTTAATTAGAAACATTTCTTTATTGCTCAGGCCTGACTGATATCTTTGTTTTAGAAAACAATTAGGAAAGACTCGCAGTGGCTGATAAAACCTAATCAATGTGGATGTTTATATATCCAAGCACTTAAGGGTTATTTTTATGGGTTGTAGACGGTTAGAAAAACATGGTTGTTTGGTGTAAAGAGGGTAAAGGTTGTAAGTTTTCAAATGGAAACTTACAAGCTTGGATGTACTTTAAAGGGTCGCTCAAGCTGAGCCGTCTGACTGGATTTACCAGGTTGGATCTGCAGGTAGTAATGTCATAAAATATATAGATGCAGAAACCATTAAAGAAAAACAGACTCCCGTCTCTAAAGGAAAGGGGAAATTCAATCATGTTTTTATTTTTTTTTTCTGTAGGGTCTTTATAAAAATAAATGTTTTTTTCCTGTATTTGTTTTGCCCATTCGGTGAAATTGAACATTTACTACTTCTTAATGTAAAACACTTGCCACATATTTTCTGTTTTTCAGCCTCTGTGTGCAATAAAGTCATCATTTCGAATTGTGACTTTTACTGAAGCAACCAAAGCTGCTGTTTTGTGTTGTAGTTTGTGCTGCTACTGTATAGCTCTGTTGTGGCTCAAAGATGTGGCAAACTGATAATATATATCTATAGTTCATAAGATGCTAGTTTGAGTATTTTCTGTGTTTTTTGGTTCCTTTTCATTCATTCAACTAAATGTGATCCTCCCTCAGCTCTACAGAGATCGGTACTGTTATCATTGTGACTTCATATTACATGTTATACATTTGCACAAACAGAGAATATCTTAATGTACTGTAAATCTTATCTAAATACCACCACAAAAATGTTTTCATTAAGAACCACTGTCTTATGTTTTTGTCTATAGATGAATGTTTTTCTATCATTTTTGTACATATTTGTAAAGGAGTCAAACACTGTACTGTATAAATTCTTTAATAAACAATATTTGGCAAGGTTAAGCTGTCTACTTCAGTCTGACATTGTGATGAGGAAATTTTTTTTCTCTTTTGCCCAAAAAAAATTGTGTGTGTATGTATGTATGTGTATGTATATATATATATATATATATATATATATATATATATAATTTTGTTTTGGTAATATTTTCACTTTATTGCCAAAATCAAATCTGTTTTTGATTTAAGAAGAACAGGTTAAACTCTCACATGGCCATTTCTGATGTAAAAGAGCAACAAAGTCTGAGATTACCCAAACTGGGATGCATTATTTCTTCATGTTCTTACTGTTGTGACGCACACTTTTTTGCTTTGTTTTGTTTTTGTCTCCCTACTGTCTCAAGGTGACACAGAGGATTCAAACTAAGACACTTGAGTTGGCAGAAACATGGAGACTTGCAGCGTTAAGCTGTAAGTAGTCATGATGACCTAAACTAATCTTTTAGCCAGGCTTCTTTCTGTTCTTCCACACGAAATCCCAATTTCTTTGAAGAAAAACGTGAAAAAAATGAAGTCTTTATATACACACAAGAACACAGAATAAAACGGGACAGCTCAGCCACCTGTTCCCTTCGTACACAATTAGAAACACACATTCCTGATGTCCTGTTCATGTACTCATTAATTTGCAAGATGCTGGAAAGCTGGAATACATCCAAAGCAAAGGTACACTCACTCCACTAAAGTGTCTGCAGAATCAGGTGCCTTTACCTTGTGACTTCAGAGTCACAGCACGCGGCAGCCTTTGAGGAAACCTGCACACGCCCAGGGTTGCTGGAAACATTTTCCACAGAACATGTATCCCAGGAGCCTTACTGAGAATCAACCCCCCTCCAGGGATAAGCGACGGCAGAAACATTGTGACGTACAAAGATATCTGGTGACAAACCGGCATGAGGGGAGCTGAGCAGGTGTTCGGCCCACAGAGGCCATTTGCAGATCTCGGATTGCAACGCAACACAAGGCTGTCAAAATGCATCGTTCCTCAGCAGCTCAGATACTTTAATTTCCCCCCTTATCAGTAAACAGGAGTAATAAATATATCTTTTCTACTGTAATTCATATGTATTTCTTGAAGTGGGAGGAGCTGTGGGTGTGTCCAGGTCACGAGTGTTCAGGGGTCTGCCGCACAGGCAGACTATGCAGCCCATCACTCCAGACAAAACCAGGATAACAATGAGGATGGCCCACCAGTGAGCCTGCAGAGAAGAAAAAATTTGTTCAGATTTAAGTACAAGAAGCATCCATCCATTTTCTTTGCACCCTTGAGCCTTGGTGGGGTCAGGAGGTGCTGGTGCCTCACTCCAGCTGACGCTCCGGGTGAGGGGCAGGGTCACCCTGGACAGGTCACCAGGCAACACAGAGACACACAACCATGCACACATACACTCACAACTAGGGACAATTTAGACAGACCAATTAACCTGACAGTCATGTTTTTGGACTGTGGGAGGAAACCAGAGTACCCACAGTAAACCCACACATGCACGGGGAGAACATGCAAACTCCATGCAGAAAGACTGGGGTCTGGAATTGAACCCAGAACCTTGGTTGGTTGGCGGTTGGTAGAGCAACAGCTCTACCAACTGTGCCACTGTGCAGCCCAGTACAATAAGCCCATTTTGTTAACTCCAACTTGTGTTTGCAGAAGAGGTTGAGTCACTTAAAAACAGAGGCTAGTTATTCTTGCTGTATATACTGTAAAATTTTACCCATTTCCTCCTTTTATGTCTTACCTATATATGTGCATGTTTATGGGATGACACATCTGCCAAATGTAACTTTTCTGTCACATAAACTGTCGGTCTAAACAAAAATAGGCATGATGTAACAACCGCTTTAACACTTAATTTTACCAGTTGGAATTATATGTTAATTAAAAACTCTTTATCCTATCTACATTTGTTATTTCGACAACAGTCTTGGTAAAACAACACCGAGAGCTGATAATGACGGGCCCTGTCTCCAGTGAAATGGCTTCCAGAAACCCTGCAGTGCCTTAAAGCCTAAATGAGCATTCCTGATTCGCAACACTGCAGCGTAAAACTAAATGTCAACGACAGCTGCCACAGAACCGACACAGATAAACAGCCTCAGGACGCAACGATAAACAAACATTTGATCATTTTGTTCTAAATCTGACCTGGCAAAACTGAAAACATGTAAACGTCTGAACAAATGCTGACAATCTGTCATTTAAAGGTCGTACAGGAAAACTAGAGCTTAGATTTTCAGCTACACCAAATTATTAAAAGTGGTAAACAAGTCCCTGCGAATAATTGTGCATTTACTTCAGTCATCCTATCTGTGATGACCATCATAAATCTGGGAGTGCCTATAATGCAAGAACAAAAAGAGACTTGCTCAGTAAAAAGTTGCTCCACTCCTCAACTTTTCATTGAAAAAGTCAGAAATGTGACCTCAAAAGTGACTTTATGTTGCTGAATACAAAAAAACAAAAACATGATGGCATACTGCAGGTGTATTTGCTCATGAAAAACAGACTCTGTCTAGAAGATAAAGGAGCTTGTTAATTATTGAATATTGATTAAAAGTACAAGCAGATTTTATCCACTTAAAACAAGACATGTTTCCCATGTTACAAGTGAAAATATCTGCCAGTGGAATAATTACTTTTTAAAATTAATATTCAAGAATTACTGACTTAAAATCAGCTCCGATATCTTGCTGAAAAATTTATTGGAAGTTAGTTTTGTCTTATTTCAAGTGTACTAAAATATGTGCGCAAGAAACTACAAACATACTTGATTAAATTTAGTTTTTCGCTGAAAACCTTCTACAACATTCAGTCATTCTACTAATGTCCAGTCAGTTCTCAACCTCTTTTGCTTATTGTTTAGATGCTTAGTGTCATTATCACATAAAAAATAAATAAGAGAAAAAAATAAATAAGAGATCACCTTCATCCACTCCCCCACATCATCAAAATCATCCAGATGAAGGAAAGAGTTCTTGAGTCTGGCGATCGGGCCGTCCGCATCCAGGAGGCGACACACGTGGAATCTGTCGCAGTATCCTTGGTTACTGGAACACGGCGCGCCGCCAACCAGGGGCAACAGCTTCGTCTGGAAGTGACGGGACAGCACAGAGGAGGAGGTGCTGGCGCAAGTCATCGGCTTACCTGAAACACACATACAGTTAGTTTGTATTATTTTTACTACACAGGCCAGTCCTGACATGGATTACATGCTGTAACAAGATCTAAGATCTAAAATCGAGTCTGTACGGTTTCAAATCTCTGCACAAAAACAGCTCTATTAGGAACACAGCTTGGTTTGTTGCCCAGAAAACATCAGGTGAGACGGAGGTAACATCTGGATGGACTGACACAGTCCGAGCTGTTGGGACACAAGAGTCGTAAACATGTTGCTCGGCGGTGGAGGACACAAGGTTCTGTGTTTACCGGGCTGCTGGCAGCACATGTGGCATTTCTCCTTCATGCTGACTCCAGGACAGTCACACTGCTGCAGGCCGTGCTTCACGCACACAGACACAGCGCAGACCTGCGGAGAGAAATGCACAACTCAGACCTCATCCACACAGGTGACGAGAGGTAAGGATGGTAAACGATCGGTCCGTTGATGCATTCACACTGATTGAAAGAGTAGATCAGAACCTCAAGGTCAGGTTGCACCAAACTAAATAAATGACTTATTTACAAACAGTTGAGGTCTGAATCTGGTCTCAACAGATGTCATGTAAACTTTGATGTCCAAAACTATTTTCACATTGTTGGCGTTAGGGTTTATGCATTGAACAGATTGTAGAAAATGGTCAATATTTATCGACACTTTGAAAGAATCTGGTTAATTTAACAAAATGTTATCACCATGTTGCTGTTTTAGTCTTATCTTTTCTGCTGATCGTACATCAGATACACAGTGACAGAGCCGGCTGGAGGTATAAGCAAACTTTGCGACTGCTTAGGATCAACTCCCATCAGTACAAGTCGACAAATTCAAAAGCCTTCAACAATTTGAAAAGCCTTCAAATTGTTTGGACACTCTTTTAACATTTCTGCTGCTTAAGTCTAAGCTGCAGCAGTTTAGAAAGAAATCTGATTAACAATATGGTTTTTTTTGTGACTGAAAATGCAAAATAGGTAAAATAATGTTTGAAATGAGAACTTTATTCTAATTGCTATTTTTGAAGAAAAAATTCTTCTGCAAATTTTGATTTATTATTTTTTTACATCCGTGTAATTATAACCAGCTCTGTTGAATTTAGCATGGAAAAGAGATCATAAAAAAATTCAAGACAGGAAAATATGAAAATGTTGAAGGACGAACGGGATGGTGGCGCAGCGGGGAAGCACAACCCATGTGTGGAGGATTCAGAGCTCAATGCGGGTCCAAGTCCTCCAATGACCTTTGCCGCAGGTCTTCCCGCTCTCACATAAACCACAACGGCCAAATAAAGGCCACTAGCGCCAACCAAACCTTTCAAAATAAATGCTGTAGACGTCCCAAAATGGCTCAAAACATGCAAATCAGATCCACATATGGCACAATGATTGTAGAAAACACAAACTAAATAAATCAAAATAATAATTAAATAATTAAATTTCCCCACTGTGGGATTAAAAAAGCAATATCTTATCTTATCTTAATTAAAAACATGAATATTTAACAGTGGAATTTGAAGCGTTTTATTTATTTCATTGTCTTTGCTGATGATTGTTTTTTTTAATGAAAATAAATTCATCATGTGCTTATGTTTGGATCATGTCTGCTTTGTTTTTTTACTTTGGTTTCATCTTCCATGTTCATGTTTTTCCCTGGTTTGTTTCTTTCGTATTCAGTCTCTAATCTGGTTCTAATTAGCTGATAAACCAAAATGTATCGCATCTAGGTGAATATTGCAGACAAAATTTTTATTAAAAAATATAAATGAACACCTGAAAACTTGCTTTTGTTTTTCTATATTTCTGTATAAATTATGTTTCCCTGAAGCATTTTTTTATGACTCAGGTCATGATAGATTAGAACAATTTGAAGAGGGATGGCACAACAATCACAGCTGGAGCAAATTCCCTAAGAAAGAAAATGTGTATTGAATGCTGGTGAAAAGTTTGGGGAATTGGAAGTGCGGCAAGATGGATTCGGTAATTTCCCAGTAATTTCCTGCTTAATGAGGCTGTTGTTTTCAAATAAAGCTGCTTTGTTTCATCTAATTAATACCAAATGTCTGAAGTGACACAAGCTGAAACCAAAACATAAAGTAAGTTCAAATTAAAGTCTAACATACATGGGGAAACCTACAAGAGCCTGAAAGCATCAAAATGTGCTCACGACAGCGTTTGTTTTTTCTTTTTCTTTCACTATTGTAGCTCCAAAGGTTAAGCATTGTTCTTTGAAGACCAGCTTTGCAGGATTGCTGCACACTTCCAAAAGCTGCCTGATTCGTTGAGTAAAGGAAAAAGTGTGTTGAGTCACAGCCTCACCCCGTTCAGACAGACGCGTGTCCCCTCGCTGCAGACGGTCAAGTTTTCCTTGGGGTCTGGTTTGGGGCAGAGCGGGGAGAGGCCGGAGCACACGCTCTTCTTTACACAGTCCGTCTCCTCGTCGCACATCTGACCCACAGGCTTAAGCTCACAGTTCTGACCGCAGCATAGGCCCTGACTTGGACTGGCGGAGGAAAACGAGAAATTTTACACCATCTTGGAGATTTCCACATATTGTCACTTTAAATTTAAATTTAGGAAATTTAAGATACTTCATTAGGATTTTTACATGCAGCAGGTCAATAGATTGTTTTCAAGATCTTTTACGAAGATCTTGAAAACAATGTTTTCACCAAAAATGAATATATGCGTTGTGGTTCTGATGTTGCTTCCTGTCTGTTGGACTTGTTGTGCCATATACATTCACATTACTAAATGTAAGTTTTAGTTTCATATGTTTTATATATAAAATAAAAAATGATTTTATTCTGCTATCACAGAAGAAGCCAGTAGACTCCTGGTGACTCTGCAGGTGCTGCAGAGATGCACAACACAGCTGTCTGAACACAGGTATTATCTGTGTTAGTTGACTTTTTTATATCTATATGTAATTTTATCAAAATGTTTCAGGCAAAGCACATTCCATCTAAATGGTGAAGCATGAAGCATGGTAGGGGCAGTGTCATGCTCTAGGGAGGATTTCTCTAATCTTTTACTTCACAAAAGCTTGTGGTCATGGCCTGACAAAATATGAAAAGATCATAACATGAAACAACTTTAAAGGGTAATAGATGTGTAAATAACACTTAAAGAGTGTTGACCTGGCAGATAAGCAGCAAGTACCTGCAGACTTTACCAGGCTTGAGTCGACACTGGACTCCTGCGGCCTCTTTAGCACTGTGGCAGCAGAGGTCTCTGTCATTGTGACCGACATCACACTCCTCCTCTTTCTCCACGATGTGGTTGCCGCAGATGGGCTCATCGCTGACTGAGGGAGAGAAATTACCTTCAAATTAAATCTAAAGCCTTCATGTTGACCACGCCTGAACACCGTGTCGGCGTCTCACCCACGAAGCAGTGGTCTTTCTTCTGATGCAGGATCTTGCTGATGTGTTCAACGCTGCAGGGTGAGAACTTGTCGTTGTTTTCTCGCACCTCGTCTGTGGCCTGCGGAAACATCAGGTACCGACCTTTTCCCCCAGAGGAGCCGAGGTTGCCGCAGTTCGAGCCCTCGTCATGCTGAAACACAAACAAAACGACAGAGCCTGTTTTCTGTTTTGTTGTAAATTTCTCTTTAATCGGCTCACGTCAGAAACAGCAGGCGAAAACAAATCGTCTAACCGAAGCTGGAACTATGCAGCTCCACATTTTTATTACAGATGGGGGAGTGAAGTTGTTGACCTCAAAATTGTTGTAAGGTCAGAAAAATGCTTGCAGCTGCGTGTGGTGAGAGCTGAACTACTTGTTTGGTTATCAGAAATTTGAAGCGTATTCTGAGCATTCAAGAGTCATGTGTAAATATGACTTTTCTCAAGAGAAAACAGGAGGGAATGTGATGTTCCCCATGTAGAACAGCAAGGACAGAACAGAAGATTCCTGTTTTTTTTTCTTGAAACATTTGGAAGAATCTCGTCCTCTTTTGAGCAAAGACATCTGTTAAACACAGACACATGCTGAGAAGACAAGTCTTAATGTGGCTTTTGTTGAATCTGCTTCTGATTACTGTGATGGATGTTATAAATGGCACTTTTATGATGTCCTGTGCACCAGTCAGAGCCTAAATTTCAGGGTAATAAGAGGGTGGTGTGGTGCAAAAGATGTTTGTGCCTTTTCCTTAAAATAGTTCCTTTGTTTTGTTTCTTTCTGTTTCTGAATTATTTCCCATTATGAGGTTCAACACAAGCACCTAAATCCCACTTTTACTCCACTGTGTGGTTCAATTTTATATTTTCACAGAAATTCAGCTCAGTGTGAAACATAATTGAAAACAACATTTTTATGGATCTGGGAAGATTATGTTAAGCTGTTAGAAATTCCACATTCTAATAAAAATGTCTAATCCATGTTATTAGCTTTCTTCTACAGTATGTCTGGCTACACATGTCTTTACTGCTTCCATACGTCTTTTTATACAAATGTTTAACAGTAGTGCAAAACACAAGAGATGATAGATAACATTCAGACTTTCTAATGTTTAATGTATTATATGTAAAACATACATCTAATACACATAGATCTAAGTCTGTACGAGACATACATCTAATATAGACGTACTCTATATGTCAGTATGTTCTCTAAAGAGCTCATGGTCAAATCTTTGGAAATTAACTATGATTGTAATGTATTAAATGTGATTTTTGAACATGTAATAAGTTTTCAGATTGTCTTTTTTCCATTTTGGTGGTTTCAGATTTTATTCTGTAATTCTTTTGTTTCTTTTGTCACAATAAAACAGATCTGTGCAAAAATGAAGCCTAATGACCTTTGAACCACAAGTTGTCCTTTGACACCAACCATTACATTAGTTATTGAAGAATAGGGCTTTGAAGAATAAAAATAGTCAACTGAAGCGAAATTAGTTTTTTTTTTACAATAGACCTATAAAACACAATTATGAATCATAATGAGCACACAAACAATAACGATTAGCAAGTTCATCT
>CAEGAF010162522.1:0-19134 GCA_903067075.1 Micropoecilia bifurca | reverse complement strand
TGATATTTGTAACTATGGTAACACAAGGCTTAACAGATCGGGTGATCACTGAGTCAAGCGGTCGCAAAAGGTTCAGCCGGATGAGGAGAGCAACTGAACACGGTGTGTGCAGCCAGAGCTCTGGGAAATTTGTTTGACAAATAAAAAGAAGTATTATCAATGGATATTCTGTTAATAAAATAACTTTTATATTGTGGGGAGTTCAATATTATTAAATTATTGAAATATTATTGAATGTTTAACATTGATCATTGTTAGTACATTGGTCAGCAATATGCTTCACAAAAGAGCAAGAGAACAATGATGTGCCTGTTAAAAATCATTAGTAATGAAATCTGTTTGTGAACAGTTGCTGAACTTAAGTTCGTAAGTTACTTTGTAACGTGTTACTCCAATCCGACCACTTTGTTCAGTAACTAGTGATCTAACACATTAGTATTTCAAATCAAGTAATCAGATTAAAGTTACTTATCCAAATCACTGTGTCACTATGTTTTTTTGCATCTTGGGTAGTGACCGTCGTTTCTATGCTGCCGTTAACATGCACATCGTGACAGAAACGTAAACAATGGAGGCAGGAGAGAGATGCGCTACTGTTGATGGAGAAAGAGGAATTATTTTGAATTTCTGTTGCCACGTTCGATTATTATATGAGACTTTGGGCATAGGTTGCAGTTTTTTGGGTTTGTTTTTGAATGTGAAGTTGCTCATTTGGAAATAAGCAAAGACATAAGAAACCCCACAACTCGTCTAACAACCAGATAGTTTTAGTCAGGCTCTCCATGTCCATCATTTTCCCGAATGATCCATCCCACTGTGGCTTTGTTAAGTTTGATTGATGTTAAGCTTTGCGTTGCGCTTCAGAATAAATGCAAACATCAAGACTAATATTGAGAATGCAATAAACATGAAAACAGCCACGTTAAACACCATTATAATCATTACGAATAAGATAAGTGTCACAAATCGTGTGCAGCCATCTGAGTTGTGGAGCCGCAGGAGGAGCGCTGACAGCAAACACAACAGAACCTGGAGGCTGGGGAGGAGAGCTCTAAAATACAACTTAGAGTTTTCCAGACAATAGTGGAACATACATGCAAAAATTACTAATTACTTTCTTTTCTTTTTTTGACTGTTGTAACCTTTAAACAATCTCCCCTTCAGTTCAGCCTTATAGTGCAGATGCATTGTTAATTTTACCATTATAAATTAACTTGCATTAAGAAGTTCGATGTAATTTTTATATTGAGGTGACAGAGGGTTGTTGTCAGCAGCTGCTGAAAGTAACTAATTAAGCAACTTGTAATCTAACTTAGCTATTTTCCAAATTAAGTATTCAGTAATCTAAGTTACTTTTTCAAAGAGTAATCAGTAATCTGTTCATTAGTCATTGTTAGCTGCTTTGGTTGCCTCATTCTATGTCTGCGTTTTAAGTGGACTGTTTTGTTCATAGTGTAAGTGTAAATAAGGCCAAACAGCAGATGTAATGTTTGTTTAGTGAGATAAAACGATCATAAGATCATAGCTAAACGTTAGCCAGTTGTTCTACAATCACACCAGGAAAGGTCCAGAGCAACAGGCTTTACTACGGTTAGCCGGGAGACTACAGATCTCTATTGCAGGTCAAATTTCTATCGTTTCTACTGTATACCATTTCCATCGCACATTCCTAGTGTATTCTGTGGAGTGTGTAATGTTAAAAGCTCTACATTATATAATAACTTAATTTTAATTTTTTGGTGAAGTGATGAAAGCTCAGTAACTCTTGCATTGTTACAGAATGGGGCTGTATTTCCTCCTTCAGTCCACCGGCTTATAACTGTTCATTTTAGCTTTTGAACTGGTTCTACTAATCCTGTGTCCAGACAGAGGGATAATCAGTAGCATCATGACCTGTTTGTTCTGAAGATCCTGCAGCTTCCACTTCATCTTCCTAACATGGCGCCTCCTCACCCTGAATCTCTTACTGATAGGAGGAACCAAAGAGCTCTGCTAGGTTAAAGCTCATATCCTGAAGTTGGGATTTTTTTCCTCCAACAGGTTCCAGAGGAATCACCTCAAACCAGATGTTGGACTGGATTTTATTTAATGTCATTTGTGAATGTTAACTTCTCATTTTCAACAGTGAAGCTATAAAGGTTGAAAAAGGTTATTATTTTGAAGAAAATCTCATCAACATTAATATTTCTTCTAAATAAGATGCAAAAAAAAACCACTTGTTTGATAAAGAAAAAACCTCTCAGACTTTGAGCCCAACAGCACCAAACTTTTTTTTATATTAGACAATTAATTTAATTTCACATAATTATCGAGGTAGAAGCCATTTGTTTGTTAAATACTTAATGAAACATATTTACCGTGTTTGATGTTTGTTGTAAATGGCGTATACTCACAAAGAACCAGGTAATTAGTCCAAGTTTGTCGTTTATTCGTTCAGAAACTACAGCGGCTGTGATGAGCCACAGCAAAGGTAAAACAACCCGAACTGGTGATCAACTCTAAACCATTCACACCTTTTTAGACTCTCTCTCTCTCTCTGTCATTTAAACACACCCGTTGCCATGGCAACCTCATGCGCTCCACAAGCCGACCAGAGATTACGTTAAAAACATAACAGTCAGTCTGTTACGATATTGATATTTATTTTGCTATCATTAATAAGCCTCTCATGAACACAGTGGTGATTGATTAGTCAATTTTCAACTCCTGTTCTGCTAGTTATTTTGGTAATGGAACCGAAATGCACAGAATTGCACAACAACTTGTTGAAACAATTATTACTGAGATCATTATTGTTGTTGGACACGTTTTGTTGTTCTTTAATAAAGTTCCGAACGTTTTAAGCCAATCAAAGGAGGACGTGTTGGTCTCAGCGTCCTGGTGGCGTTCAGTTTGTCATCTGATGCCGAGATCGACTCAAAACCTTCCACGATCAACGTGTTGCAGCCCTGCTCTAGTAAAGCAGAAGAGTTCAGAAACAATATGAAATGGGAAAAAAATTATTTATTAACTGATTGAGTCGTGTTTTAGATTGTTCTTGAAAAACTAATTAGTCACGGCTGATTAGTGGGAGAACTCACAGCTGCACAGTGAATCCATTGATTTTTTACAGCAGACAGCCACTCCCCTCTTTTGCAGGTACTGCGTTGCCCTGCTAAATCTTTTAGGGGTACCAGTACCCTGCCGTACTCCCTTACTTTCACCCCTGCTAATAACTACATAATGACAGCATCTGGATTCCCCTTCTAAACCGTTGTGACTTTCAGGACAATGTTACTCTACGACTTTGAGGGTGAAACTGCTGCTAAGAGAAGCCAAACACCAGAGGGGTTTCCGACTAGAGAATATGATTCTAGAAAACACGTACCAGATCATGTTATGCTTTCAACCCCTGACATTTCTCTCCATAACAAATATGATTGCTGTGAAGTCATCGCCTCCGTGAGGAATAGGCAGCACAGCGGTCAATTATCACCAGCTGTCTGACAGCAGTGAGAAGAGCCGTTGTTAGAGCTGCCATAAGAAAAGTATTGACACGTACAGAGAACTCCGGAAGGGCAAACACACCGACCAGGCTTTCCTCAAAGAAATATGATAATGTTATTTGTAAAGGGACAGAGGGTGGACAACACCCCGCGTGTTGATTAACGAGAGAGGCGACTTTCCTCGTCAATATGACATCCTTTGTCCTCGTGATTCGCCTAATACCTGTTGATTAAACGCTGATTGATGACGCCAATCCTCAAAGGTGACCCCCTCGAATCTGTAAAGGAGATAAATTAAAGTCCTCCATCAAAACGTGATCAATGCCACGGAGCCCCTCTGGCTGAAACGGACGCCTCAGTATAATGAAGCAATAATTTAAGTTTACTACTTGGTAAGTGAATGGTGGACGTTCGAGCAAAGCCTGCAGAGATTTTTGAATGTCAACATGAGAAATTAACCCCAAATCGAATTGTCTTTAACTGCAGTTTTATTAAAAATACAGCTACTTTTACTACTACATTTCTATTGTAGTCTTTAAGGTTCTTATCCTAAAGCAACAGAAAAACCCTCTCAATGATTTTATTGCATTTTTTAGCATACTTTTAGCATACTGTATTAATATCATTTATATTGTGATTGAAGTTACAATAATTTCATTTGCTATTATTTGAGAGTTAATCTGACTACATGACTTCAGCATAAAGAAGTACAAATATTATGACTTTTGGAAGCTGATAATCTGGCAGAGTAATTTGGAAAAACTTTATCCAAAATTTGGGATACCTTAACGTCACGGTTGGACAGCGAGAAAGCAGAACATTTGTCCCATCAAATCATCAGCTCCCAAAACCACACAAAAAAACCTCAAAACAGCGCACACCGGTCAGTACGAACTCTCCAGACTGACCATCGAATAAAATACCTGTAAGGTCCAAATGACCCCATCGCTTAAGGCTGTGGTAGGATTAAGAAAACACAGCATTATAATGAATAAATAAATTACAAAATGAACAAATTAAATGAGAAAAGTTCAGAGCCTGAAATACACTAGACATTTATCTAAATTTGGCCTAAATATATTAAAAATATTAATACATTTCAGTTACTCTCCACATTAGCTGCTCATTGTCTAAATAATTAATATGATGTGTTTCACCTAGTGACCGACTCACTGAGTTAATTACATTTTTATTATTATAATTAAACATAACTAATCTCACAAAGTGTAATGTCAAAATAACAATGAATTTAAAAATCTGTTAATTTAATCAATATAAGTCAAATTCAAAACTATATATAGAATCGATACATTTTACATCAGATCAAACTAGCATGTGTGTTTAGATATATACACTCACCGGCCACTTTATTAGGTACACCTGTCCAACTGCTCATTAACACAGAAGTTTAGCATCAATGACATGAAAGCATGAATCCATGCCTTGTATCAACGGTTCAGGCTGCTGGTGGTAACGGAGTGATGTGGGGGATATTTTCCTGGCACACATATTTCCCTGGTCCATTAGTATCAATTGAGCATCGGGTCAACCCCACAGCCTATCTGAGTATTGTTGCTGACCATGTCCATCCTTTTACAACCACAGTGTAGCCATCTTCTGATGGCTACATCCAGCAGCATAATGGGTCATGTCATAAAGTGCGAATCATTTCAGGCTGGTTTCTTGAACACAACAATGAGTTCACTGAACTCGAATGGCCTCCACAGTCACCAGATCTCAAACAGTAAAGCCCCTTTGGGATGTGGTGGAAATGTTGCAGAGATTCACATCATGGATGTGCAGCCGACAAATCTGGAGCAACTGCATGATGCTATTATGTCAACATGAACCAGACTCTCTGAGGAATGTTTCTGTTGAATCTATGCCACAAAGGAATAAAGAAGTTCAAAAGGGGTCCAACCTGGTACTAGCAAGGTTTACCTAATACAGTGGCCTATGAGTGTACTGACGTATAATTTTAAGCATTATCGCCTGCTGTCACTTTGAATTTTGCTCAGATAGACATCTGACACAGTAGTGAATGGCATTAGAAAGCAAAGCCAATAGAACTTCCAAAAATGAAGCAATGATGCTCCTATGCAGGTTTTGTGTTCCACTGCTTATTCTGGGCACATCAGAGTCCACTAAAACTCCATTATCATTGTTATCAGCTTTATTTGAGGAGAAGTCGCCACCCAGAAGAGGATTAAGTAGGAATAGAAGACGGACAGAGAGAAGGATGGATTACTTGTCCTTTAATCCAGAGCATAGCTCCTTAATCTAGTTTTTGGATTGAAAACTTAACCTATAACCTATAAGCCAACCTGTGGAACTTATCCCAGGCCTGGAATCAGTCCACACTTGATGCAGGAAAATCACCCACATGTCACATGTTGCATATTTTTGTTTATATTCAGAAAATTTCACGTAAGAGCAGAACACTGAAGTGTGGAAAGACAATTATTTTACTTACCATTGATGTGCAAAATGAAACCTGGACATGTGTTATTAATGTAGTGCAGTGCGATAGAGCAAAGGGGAAAACAACGCAAAAAAAAGTTAAAGAACAACTCAAAACCACTCGTATACCCCTTTGTCTTTCTATGCGTTGGCTACGTTACATGCACACCCGTTGCAATAGCAACAGCTCTGACAACAGTTCCACTAGCTTATCAGGATTCATCACTAAAAAAAACGCAAACATTTCCCACACAGAGAGTAGAACATTGATTCCGTTACAGTTTTATGTTTTCAAGCTTGATGTTCATTTTACACTTACTAATAAGTGATGGTGGTTGATTAGCTAATTAGCCCCTGCTCTACTGATGGTCTGTCAAAGTTTCTTGTGTGGGTTGCCTTTTTTTTGTTTGTTTGTTTTTTACTGAACCAAAGCACACTGAATTCTGCAGCACATCTACATATTAGGTTTGTCAAAGTCAAGCTAGCATAATTGATGTACTTCCTTCTCCGTCTCTATTTTTGTTAATTAAGGCTCTTTCCTGACCCTGTGAAATGTGAAATCCTTGGACCTTGGTATGTAGATGTCATAGTGTTGACATTAAGTAAAGCACCATGTGGTCTTCCAGCAGAAAGTTAGGGGGCAACGTGATATCAACTTGTCTACAGCATAGTAGCTCCGGTATATTGTGTGTATAATATCAATGCTTTTATTGAGTCTTTAAAAGTTGTTTACATTGCCCTTGTATTAGTTCTTCTATTATGTTTCTCTGTGTATTATAAGGCCTTACTGTAAACACATGTATAATGAGGTCTATATTCATTGATGTTTTGCATTTGTTCTGCTGCCTTTCACAGATCATAGCACATGCTCAACTGGATCTTTGTAGAAATTTGGATTCATGGATTTGATTTTACTCCTGTTAAAACTCCAAGCCTGATTTCTGATGAGTTAGAGAACTAAACTGAAACAATGTTTGTCTTGTCTCCTCATTTACATTTAGGATTATTTGATCAGTGTGGCGAGAAATAAAAGAAAAATGCATGGCTGCAGGGAAAGCTGAAATGTAATATCCTTGTGTCATTAGAGGTTTACTACAACAATAACAGCCCCGCAGAGCTGATTCCACATTCTTTTTATTATATCATCTGTGAGAGAAAATATGTCTGCTTCTGTCTAATCCACTTGAAGCCGCGTCTCTGAAAACTTGGGCTTTTACACGGCCACCTGCCCCAAATACATATGAATAAGGAGTCAGACTCTGACAAAGGCAGGTTTTGGCATGCATCAAAAGTTCTTAATAAGATACCTTACCTGCCAGGCACCCCATAAGTGACTGCAGCAGCAGCAGTTTCCATAGTAACATCATCTTCAATTTTGAAGGGTCAAAAGTGTTTTCACATCCAATCACAAATGTATGGAATCCGATTTGCACTTCTTTCCTTTGCCAATCTGTGGGAGAAAAAGAAACCAGGTGAGATTTATTAAGCACTTTTTCGCAGCAACTTCAAAAATAAATTGGGCATCCTTCACTTGGCAAAGTCATCCCACACAATGTGGAACAAGGATAGTCGGAACTTGGCAAAACAAAAAAGTGTTTAAATTGAATTTAGAAAACGCTTAACTGAACAACAACTTACAGATTTGGCGGAGTAAAAAAATCTCAAAGAAACCCGTCACCTAACAGGAATGGGATAGGAAAACATTCATTTCCATATCTTCAGCAATATAACAGGCAGAGCTGCTTTCAAAGGCAGCTCTAACTCCCGTACATGGTCATGGTATTGTTCTTTAGGAACTCTTCCAACCTACATCCAAAAAAAATGCAAAAGCTACAAAACGGAGAGCACCAGAGAATTTTTCAATGCACTGGGTCTTTTTTCCTGAAAAGTTTCTCTATTCAGTCTTTTCCCAGGCGGAAAGACTGAAAGTTTAAAGTTTTCCCAGAAAAAACCTGAACTTTATAGGATAGACCTCGGGGAAAGAAAAGAGCCTGAAATTATGCATGTGGCTTAGGTGGAAAAAAGTGAAAAAACCTGTCACTACATTTGAGAAATCAATTTATTTAAGTGCACCTACTGCACGCAGCATAATAATATTATATAACTGTTGGAGGAATTCACAGAGGGACATCATTTGAAATATCTTTGGTTGTCTCTTTGGGCTACCAGCTTTAACTTTCAGAGCAGATTATAATTGATAAACATAATAAAACATCCTAAATATGTGTGACCAATAACAATAGTGGTGCTAATTGCTGATGAAAGTTGTTGAGGACTGAAAAATGTTATACATTTCTTGACTTCATTTCACTAAAATACTAGACACCAATACCTTCTCTCAGGCGCTCACATAGAAACCCATCATAACTTCACCCCCATTCATGAATTAATGACTGTTCACATGCAGATATACTCGTTAAATTGCTATTATTGAGTAATTTTGTTGATGGATGTAGCAAGTTTTCCAACCGTTTTAACTGTTTTCTTTTCCACTTGAAAAAGCCAAAGTTTATCACTCAAGCTTTTTTTAATAAATCATGATGTCCTGAGGTCTGCTTTTACACCCACCTGCTCCCTCTCTGTAGCTTAAAACTACTAGCTCTACCACTAAAAACAATGTGCATATGGACATAAAGGATCAATCTGATACCCACATTGCATTGAAAATAAAATAGTAAAAAATCCACTTTATTTGTAAACAATTTTCTTAATACTCAAGGTCACCTTACGCAGTTTAACATAAAAACAGATAATATTAAAATACACAGTAAAGTACATTAGATTTGAGTTTAGGTTTGAAATGTGGCAAAGATATATATAATGTTTATATAATTTATACAGAAAATAAATAAAACACGAGAAATTGACACAAATTGGAGCATTTACCAAACAGTACCGACATCGTTTATTTCTGTTATCGATACAGACGTGGCAGCTTGGCCGAGCGTTGGGGGTCATTGCCACAGAGTCAGTTGTGCCCCCCTGGACTAGAAGGTGTTTCTTTTTTTCACTTTTACCTCAGAGTGACCAAATTTCTGTTATTCATATCTTGATTTGATCCTGCACTTCCCATATCTGTGCCTTCACTTTTTTCAGCCGTTACAACTGTGCAATCCATTGTTGATATATCATAACATGGTTTTCCAAACTGCCTTTAAACGCAGCAGTCCTAAGATGCTTGTGCTGGATTCTCAGCTGCAATTGAGACCTGCAGCTGCTGTGCAGAGCGGCACACTGGTGTGTGTTAGAATCGACACAGCAAACGGCAAACTTTTCCCCCCCAAACTAACTGAGTGGGTTGAGCAATGCTGTTGGAGCTAAATGATGACTAGCTAATGCCAATATATCACATTAAGCTTGTTGACAAGTATAGGCCATTAATTGTGTTGTGGATGTTCAAAGTGGGTACTTCAGGTTCCTTTCTTATTAAAAGGTTTTCTTGGCTCTACTGGCCGTTATTTGAAAGTGGAAACTTGGTATTGAGAGAAGGGGGAGGACATGCGGCAAGGGTCGCCAGGCTGGGAATCAAACCGGCAACAACTGCATCGAGGACTAAGGCCTTCATATGTGGGTTGTGCTTAACCCCTGTGCCACCACATCACACCACACTTCTGGTTACATTTAATTGAGTAACTTTTCAATACTTATGAGAGTAGTTTTACTGCATTACTTTTTTTCTTTTGAGTAATATTTCTTCTGTTAGTGGTGTAATTTGATTTTGTATTTAAACAATTACATTTCAGAGATCGGGAACTTTAGATCCTTAAAAATCTGCAACCTATGAGCTAATGTTTATGGCAATTTGAGGATAATTACTCAACATTTTCTAAATTTTATGTTTACATCCTTACTGTTTATTTTAATATAAACATGATTATTTTATTTGAAAGTTTACATACATTTTATGTATTTATATTAAAGTAAAAGCTTGCTTAGTCTGCCTCCCTGATTGAAGTGAAAATGATTTCACTTCCATTTTTAAAGTTATTTTTTAAAAGCCCATCTAGGGACAAGTGCAACATGGAACTGTTGTTTTATTCAGTTTGTCTATGTCAATGTGTGTCTGTCCCTATCAAATAAACTTTAATAATAATAAACTCCTCCTGAGCTGTGGCTGTGGCTGTGGCTGTATCGATGCACCAGGTTCGGGATGGAAATTACAATCCCCAGGAAAGAAACCTCAACAACAAAAAATCCTTACGTTTTTTTGTGTGTGTGTTTTCTACAAGCTTTTGGTTCATCTCGTCTCAATGAATTTCTCCATTACAAATTTGGATTCATTATGTAAAATGAATCCAAATTTTACATATGAAAAATTTGGATTTGGAGGACATGTGAGCATGTCCTCCAAATACATGGCAGTGTGTGTTTTTTTGTGGGTGCTCTGAATTTTCAATCTAAAATGTTCACGTTGAAGTTAACTTCACTTGTTGTATGTGCCTGGTTGTGTTGTCTCAGTAATGAACTGGCAACCCACAAAATGAATTTTAAGAGATTCAGAACATTTATATATTTTTTATACTAAAGCTTCTGAAGAATGTTGTTCTATGCAACATCATGAGAGACCAGAAATTACACATCTAAAGAAATGGTGTCATCAGTTAATATGAATCTTTTCAAACAGTTCTCTGGTTCTCTGTCTGAGAAGAACTCTATTATTAAAAGTGTTATTTCTTCACAATCTGTGTTTGATTGACATGTTGGGGTGGGGGGCAGTGGGAGTGATATGCAAGCTGGCGATGAGAAGTTTATTCACACTGACCTTGAATTACTTGGCATTAATTTGGAGCTGTGGCGGTTAACGATATCAGCATGTTTTGGTCTTCAGTGCTAAATCACTTCACTGAAATTTGTGCATTTCTTTGTGAAAAAGCTCAAGTTCAGATTGGGTCAACAGAATCTATGAATATCAGTTTTCAAGTCTGGACATAGATCTGGATCTTGCTTCCCTTCTACATGCAAACAGACACGTTCCATAAATCAGAATATTACTGAAAATCCTTTTATTTCAAGAAGAACAAAGTAGGAAAGACAAAAGTGTGTCACCCAGATATCTTGTTTCAAGCTGTATTCAATTCTTTATTTGACTTTATTCATATGTTTGATGCTGTAAGCGAAGAAAATTCAGCATAAACTGATCTTTTTTTCCTGCCATGCCCTCGAACACAACACAAAAAAATTACATGACCACTGATGACATCTGTGTAGCCATTGAACATATGATTCTGCAAATTGAATTTGTGAAAATAAAATTGCTTAACACATCAATAAAAAAAACCTTTTGATCTGGGATGAGGTGCTTCTTTTAGCTATACCAAAATTTGTGTATTTTGCAAAATTGCCATGGAAACACTTATTTCACATGTCACAAGTCACATGATCAACAACTGGATGTACTGTGTTTCTTATTTCATGGAAACAACGTTGTAAAATTATTTTTTCGACATTGGTGATATATCAAAGGTTCTGCGCACATTTGTAATGGAAACATAGCTACTGTCACATGCACGAGCTGGTACCACATATCTAACCCCCTTGCATCTCTCTACTGCACCTATTCACAAGCATTATTAAAATAGATACAGATATTTAAGATTGTTGGTTGATACCGATGGTAATGCCAATATATCGTACATCCCTAGAGAAAATTCTAAAAACAACTAATGCTGACAATATAGCTAATTTTTTGAAGTTTACAAATCAAAATTAACTGGCATTTATCACAATTAATCCAAGTTTTCATTATAATAAACTTTTAACAATAACAATACAATAAATAGCCAGCCATAGAGAACAACACCTGTGTACAATTAAAAGGAAAATTTCTGAAATATGACAAAACATCAAATCAAGTGAGGCTTCAACCAACCTAACATGGTCTGAGCTTAAAGAAATCAATCCATGAACACATGAACACACAGGATTTACTGTATGATACACAAATGCACTGAGGGTGAAGAAACATGTCTTGTAAAAATACAGCAGGAAAAATGTTATGCAAACCAAAAGCCAATACATGCTGCTAAAGGACTCAAATATCTTCTAAGCATGGAACTGAAATTGATGGTTTCTAATGGTGTTGTTGGAAAAGACAACATGTGAAGAGAAAAACAGATGTATTCAGTTTGAGAGTTACTCAAAGAAAAATATAGATTACATTTTCTAAAAGGATGTCAAAGGCTGAAGTGAAGCAGCTGCTCTGTTGTAAGGATTAAAAAATAATACTGAGCGAGGAAGGAAATCTTTTAGCAGATCTCCCCTGGGACACAAGCACCAGTAATCTATCACATCCAAGTTTTAAACAGATTAACACTTTGAGGGATGTTTCTCAAAAACATCGTTTAAAAAACACAACTCTGAAACATTTTGCTATCACAAAGTGAGGGAAAGTCTTCTATTCCCCTCCTGCTGAAATTACAGACAGTAGAAAGTTTTAAAACATGGCAAAAAAGTGGGATGAAACTACTGAGAAACACATAGAAGAAAGCATCGGAAACTGTTTGAGCAGGGCGCGCTCTCATTAATCTCACATTCTCTACCTTCCAGCTCTGTCTTCGGTCTCCACCTACAGAGGAAAGCTCTTTTATCTCCATACATCACATGGAGGCTTGTCAGAGTCTGTCTCAGGTGCATCAGAAGTGCAAGGCTTTTGCCTTACACCTAGAGAGCAGTTTCATGCATATTAAAGAGTGTCTTATGAAACCACCAGGGCTTGTGCCTTTTAGGCTAATGTGTAATTTGTCGATGCCGCTCATGTCCTTTCAATGTTACACATTGCCATTATACGATTAGTTGAAAATAAAACACCTAATCCTGGTATATTTCTAAACACGTTAAAAAGACAATGTGTACAAAACAATTTGTGAAACTTGAAATTGAAGCATTTTCTCTAGAGTTTAATCACTTCAATTCTCTCTACATATCAGACTAATGTCTCCATTAGTCTCAGGCCTTATAGACACATTTCAATGATGCCAAGTGAGAGAGAGAAGAGTATCGTAACCTCTGTTTCGGGGAATACTGGGTGGGTGGGGGTATGGGATAAAACATTCAGATGGATGTTTTCGCATCCACCTGAAAAATGTGTAGTTGCGCCACTGGATTTAACCTATTTCTGAAATGCAATAAACTTTCACTGAACAGTGATTCCCGGTGTTTGTGCGTGAACTTGCATGTGGGTCAAGAAATTAAAATCCAACATGACATCCTTGGACTCTGCGTTATGTTCTTAAGGGTTTTTGTCAGAAGGAACTGAGACGGGAATCTGACACACACGGCGGTTGAAATCGTGGTTGGAACCGTTTATTCGGATCGGACCAGCCGACAGCGCAGCGGCTTCGCCTTCAGAATTCAGAGCAAATACTTTATTTCATTAGCGCAGTTACTCTTGATTTACAGATACAGCATACATATAAAAAAGAAGAAAAAGACAAAATAATACAAAATTAACTACTTGAACATTCAAAGTAACATTTGCCAACATTGAGTAGCTGACGGTCAGTATAGAATCCAGAGCAAATACTGACCGTTGTACCACCAGTAACCACAGTAACGAGCGCCAAGTATGGCGATCTTCAAAGGACACACTTTACCAAGTTCCACAACCCAAAGAGCAGATCCAACACTTTGGTGACATTCACCAACGCATTCGGACACCGTCCTATATAATTAAAGACAACAGTTCAAATCCATGGTGAGTGGAGCTTCTTCAATCAGGTCCGCAGCACTGATTGGCTAAGCAATGTAACGTGATCCTCAGCAGCAGGTGACGGCAAAGCGGCGCGTCATCACGACTTTGCACAAGTGTCTCTTCACCTCCATGGCAGAGGCTCCGCCCCTGGGGTTCGATCCGACCCAGGTTGTAGACGATGACTACCACTGTTTCTCCTGACAACGTAACGCACTAAATCTTAAATATGTGAACACAGGTCTGGAAAAATGAAGAGCCCACTGCACTGAACATAATTGAAAACCTCCTGGTTATTCCACCAAATATTGATTTCTGAACTCTTCCGAGTTAAAACATTAGTAATGTGGTTTCTAAAGGAATATGAACTTGTTTTATTTGCATTATTTGAAGTCTGAAAGCGCTTACCATTTCTCATTTTCTGCAAATAAATACTACATTTTTGCATGGACCTTCGGACACATGCTGTCAGTAGTTCATAGAATAAACGAACAATGTTCATTTTACTCAAATATATCTATAAAAAGCAGGAGCGCAACTACACATTATTCAGATGTATGCGAAAACATAAATTGGCACCGCCGCCCCCGAAGGAAGGTACTCAGGGTGAAGGAGCGTAGAAAACATACGCTCGCTCTGCGCCCCCCGACCCCCAAGGGTAAAACTGGCTACATTTACATGTGTGCGAGGTGAAGGAGCGTAACGCGCTGAAGTGTATTGGAAAACATAATCGCTGTGCCACCCCCTCCAGACGGGGTTTTGGCGCCCCCTCTGGTGCTGCATGCATTGCATACCCACTTTTTGTGCCACTGATAAAAAGTCAAGTCAGAGAAACTGATCATTTTAAGCTTAATATTTCCAGAGCTGTATAAATGAAAAAGTGACGCAGTCCTTGGCTACTTACTGTCAACACTACTACAACTAGATAAAGTTCAAGCAGTGGCCGTATGCAGCGCATGCAACGCATAGGGGCGCAGCACCAGAGGGGGCGCCAGAACCCCGTCTGGAAGGGGCGGCGCGCGATGATGGTTTTGCATACACTTCAGCGCACATAACGAGGTAATTTGTAGCACGTTTTACCCTTCACATATCGTCACCTCAGGGGAGGGGGGGGGGGGGCAGCTTTGTTTTCTATGCTCCTTCACCCTGACATACCTTCCTTCAGGGTGGGGGGCGATTTATGTTTTCCCATGAATAATGTGTAGTTTCGACTCTGAGTTCCAGGTCAACACATTTCACAAGTCAAGAAAATGTTTTAATAAAAAAAAATAGCGAGGTGAGCGATGCTATCTTGACTTTGACAAACTCAACCACAGCAAATTCCGCACCACATATACATGTTTATTACCATTGTTAAGAAAAATAAAAATTAAACTTTCCTTATAAACTCTCAAGACAAATCATCAGTAGAGTAGGTGTTTAAATTAGCTGATCAAGCACTGCTGTGTATATATGGTCACTTATTAAAAATTTGCAGAATAAATATCGAGCCTGAAAATACTGTAGCAGACTTAATGTTCTGCTCTTTGTGTGGGAAATGTTTGTGTGTTTTTTGGTATTGAATCCCAATACATTAGTGGACTTGTTGGCAGTTGCTATGGCAACAGGTCTGTTTGTAGCGTAGCCAACACAGAGGGTGAGAAAACAGAAGTATACAAGTGGTTTTGAGTTGTTCTTCAACATTTTTCCTGTTATTCTTCTCTTTGTTGTGGCAAAAACCAGCAGATAATTCCTACATCTGCTGGTTTCTTTTTGTTAACCAAATTGTTAAATCGTGGCAGCGCACTGGATGGCATGTAAAAGGATAGTGTTCTTCCCCTACAGGGTTGTGTGCATAGGCAATATTTTCCATATGTAAACAATATCATGCCTCATGCCTACAGTACAGTAGACTCTTTCCTATTGGGGACCAAAATTGTAGAATTTTCCTTATTAATTACGAGCCATTTCTCTTGTTAGTACCAACTCTCTCAGTCAATAATTGTTCCATTCACATGTTTTTATGCTTTCAATCCAGCAAAAAGAGAAAACTGTGTATACCTGTAAATTGTGTAGATGACACACGTAGCAAATTTCAGCATCTTTTCAAATTTTACAGCTTGAATTTCTCACATATCTCTCATGGGGAAGTAATACGTTTTGCTGGTTCAGCCATTAAATTCTTACCATCCTGATAGTTGTAATCTTCGTTGTCCATCAACTAATTGGTTGCAAGGAATC
The DNA here is from genome assembly GCA_903067075.1 of Micropoecilia bifurca. Taxonomy (NCBI): domain Eukaryota; kingdom Metazoa; phylum Chordata; class Actinopteri; order Cyprinodontiformes; family Poeciliidae; genus Micropoecilia; species Micropoecilia bifurca. The sequence continues at coordinate 3,282 of CAEGAF010162522.1, read as the reverse complement.
TCTGTGTATTAACTGTTTAATATTCATTCCTGTTTGTCACATTTTAATACAATGCGAGAATCGCCTACCTTGTCACTTACTCATTGTTTCTTGACTCAAATTCCAGTAGCTCCACTTTTAATAACTAAAATGAGTCATAAATGCATCACAGAGTATTTAGCACCTTGTTAGATTTGCTATTGGTTTTAAAATTTTACTTCACAGCTTTAAATGACCTTAGTCTTTAATCACAGACTCATTCACTTTCCCTGTAGCCTTACAACAAATGGCATCTGTATAAACTGCCCTGACATCTATTGCTAGGTCAGAGAACAGGAAGCTGTTTTATTAACAATTTTTGATCCGGCTCTGTTGAATAAACTCAGGCAAAAATATGTCTCTAGTGACCTTCAAATCAGTTTTTAAAAATGTGCTCACTGTGAAAGCCTTTGGCAACATCTGATATATTCACACTTCCTCACTTTATTTTATTTCCTTTGAAAGATTTTAGATGATAAGTTCCTAAATCCTAACTTGCAGATTGTTTTTTTAGGCATATAATATCTTTCCCTAAACAACAAGAGCAGATCATAAATGTACGCACAGCCCTGGTTCAGGTTATTATGATGTTAAAGAAAAATATTCTATTCAATATTCAGTTCTGCTAAGATTTGTGTTTAAAACAGGCCCTTAATCTCTGTGTGGCCCCTATGTTGATTTCTTTAAAAAGCAAGCTTAAGACACCTTTATTCAGATAAGATTTTAGTTGAATGTCGTAGCTATTGTTTTTATCAGTTGTTGTTGTTTTTGTTTTAAATTAAGCCTATATCGTCAACCATCACCATACATTTTTGTGTCTGTTAAATTTTGGTTTATCATCCGAAACACTTGTACCGTCTTGTAGTGCATCTACTAAATGTATCTGAGATACATTTGATAGAAAAAAAAGCTGGCAAGTGGAGTGACAATTAGCGTCATATATAAAAAACAAGTGATCTGATTTGAACACGTACAGCCTGTGACTTTCTATGTCTTCCTCACACCATCAGACAGAGAGTGCTCATTAGAATCCATGTTTAAAAGACGAGAATCATCAGGGAGCCATAATACCTTAGAGAGAACCGAGTGTACTCACAGGACTGAAGTTACTCTTGGTAATTTCGTTACCCTCCAGTTGTAAAATCTATTTTTTAAATTATCAAAACCTCACTCGAAGCCCCCCTCCGCGATCCCTTTCAACTGGACCTGATAAAGTGTGCTGGGCAGTCAAAGATAACACACTGCTGAAGGAATCACAACTCTGCTCTTGCCCATTGTTCCTGTAATCTGTTTAAGTTACTTGATGCCAGGAAAATGGAAGTTGATAAATGGCGGGAGGAGGCGGAGAACATCCAGCAGCGCTATGCTAACAAAGGAGTCAGCCTGGACGTCCTGGAGCTTCTTCCAGCTATGACACACTTTTTATGCCACTCAACAATAAAGTCAGAAATGAGAATGCTTTTTGCATTGTAGAAGTATTTGCCTCCATTGAGCTTTTTCACATTTTGTCACTTATAACCTCAAACTTCAACAAATTTTATCAAGTTTTTATGTAAATTATTATAAATGGTTTCCAGGAACGCAGCAGGCAGGTGAAGGAGAAAGTTCCAGAAACATTTTAAGGTGAGTTAACAATATCCTAACCATTAAACATCTTATAGACCACTATTTGATTGAGGGGTGCAACAATTCCAGTTTTCTGGCCGATCACTGATAAGCCTGAACTCCCAGTTCCAATTTTAACCGATACCAATTTATTTTCTCTGAAATATCACTAAATATAGCAACAAAGTCAGTTGGTTGGCAACAACTTAGTCACTCTGCATGTGACCGCCCACTGGGTGGAGTATTACATATTAATATTACAAGAATAAAGTCCTATTATTACAGTTACAGGCAGTTATAAGCATATTTAGTCATGGCCCAAAGTATTCATGTATTCAATTTAGGCTGAAGGGATATTGACCCCTTTGCAAGGTAGTGTACAAGTCAATAATAATTCCATTCTAAGTGTGATGAACTAAAAAAGAGCAGAAGTAGTAGAATTTTTAATTCATGCTTTTATCTGTCTCAGAAATACATTCTAATCCAATGCTGTTTTGATGGTACAGTTGCAAAACCTGCAGTGCAAAACCACCAATATCATCCTGGTATTATTGGAATTAATAGGGGAGGTGTTATGCCAATATTCCCTAATTCCCTGACATAATTTCCAGACGGATTCTGCTGCAAATCAAGCATCTGACATGATATGTGTAATGTAAAATGGCCCCATTTGCTGTATATTCAGTCAGCAATGAATTACCTGAAAATTGTAACACTGACTCAATTTCACCCATCATGGAATTAGCAGAATTTTCCATGCACAAAATGAGCCCATAAAGAGCTGCTTCTGAATGGATGGCAGTTGAGAGGTATTACTGGGCTAAGCAGATAGCAGCTGGAGGGAAACATGCAGCTCCTCTAAAAATGATACACACGCCTGCTAAAATACTAACACAATACAATTTTAAAATCTTTTTCCATCTCTGATATGAGATACATTTTGTAAAATTCGACTGGGGGAAAAATGAAACAAAAAAAACAAAAAAAATTGCATAAGTGTATCAGGATTCAGCACAAAAAAACAAAAAATTCTCACACAAAGAACAGAACATTCAGTCCGTTACACCATTATGTTTTTAGGCTTGAAGTTTATTTTGCAATCATAAATAAGTGATCGCTGTGGTAGATTAGCTACCACTGCTATAAGCTAAGTTAAAACAATGGTGGTTAAATAGCTAATTTAAAAACCTGCCATACTGATGATCTGTCAGAGTTGGTGTGGGTCACATAAGTTCTGTTTTTTTAAAACTGAACTGAAACACATCGAATTCCACAGCATATCTACATGTCACGGTTGTCAAAGTCAAGCTAGCACAACTGTTTTATAAAAACATTTTACTATCCTTGTTATCTAGTGTTGATAATTAGGAGCAAAGCACTGGGTTCCTTTTTCTTTTTTATATGTCACACGTACATTGAAGATTTAGCATGTTGGTAGCACGGGGTAAAGCGTGTGAATCACAATGCTCTCAGCTGGCTTGGCAACAACTTCAGACTCCCCAAAGGAACTGGACCAAGTGGCTGGAGTGAGAGAAGTCTGGGCTGCTATCCTCTTAGTCCATCTAATCAACTATTGATTGACTGATTGATTGATTGATTGATTGATTGATTGATTGATTGATTGATTGATTGATTGATTGATTGATTGATTGATTGATT
>CAEGAF010162518.1:0-25086 GCA_903067075.1 Micropoecilia bifurca | reverse complement strand
TTGTCATTAGAGATGTGATACAGCCAAGCTGTTTCTTACAAGCCAATATTTGAGTCAAAGCACCTCATTAAAAGACCAACCACATCCCGTCTACAGGACATATCAGAAAAATAATAACCCAACTCACGTATTTCTCTTTTTTTTGAAGGACAACAGGGTGTAAAAATATGTTCAGAATTGATTTTGTTCAACTGATCTCGTCAGATTATGCACCTCCAGCATGAGCCGTGTGACACCGGTATTGGCTCCCTAAATCTCATCAGCTCCGGTCGAGGAGCAGGACATGCATAACCTGAGGATTGAAATCTGAACATTTGCTGTCCAGGTGCTTAAGAGACCTTAAACGATAATATCACACCGACACTAAACTGTGCCTGGGAGGTACCTACTTAACACATCTTAAGGTACAAATGATTCAGCTACAGCTTGATATCGCCACAAGGGAGGTTAAGCCTAAGAGCAACATGCCCACAGGTTAGGAGATTCAACAAGAACATGACCAGCCTGGGAATTGATCCTCCAGTCAAGCAGAACAAACAATCTGGATAGCCTCTAACCGATTTCCTTTATCTGTGAATTAAAATAATTTATCAGGCTGTGGGGCTGCAGCGGCGCTGATGCATGGCTCACTTACACCTGCTTTAATAAGCGGTAGAGTTGTAACACAGAGAGGAGTCATGCTAAGTCATGCTAAGTCATGCAAAGGAGACAGAGCATCTCAAGGGCTGATGGTGACTTTATGCTTTTTGCTCCCTGCAGCCCAGACGCTAAATTAAAAGGAGATATTTATCCAGAACATCTCATGAGTGGAAGATAAATATGATTTTGTATTCCAGTGCTTCTAAATCATCAGTGTAATTAATGATAAGTGGTGTGACTGAGCAAATAATCCAATAAGGTGTGAAGGCTGAGATGTAAACATCTTTAATCAGAAAGACTATCAGATATTAACTTAATAGATTTAAATTAATAAGTTAATACAAAAAACCCACCTTGTTGAGGATTGGTTCAACAATCAGAAAAGTGTTTTTTCTGTTGAATAAAGTTTTTATATTTTCCTTGAGAAAATTTATAAGATCCCAGAGTGTTATTGTGACAGTCATAAACTGTCAAATAAAATTAAATAAAAACGATCCCAAATGATTAAAAGGAAATCATGAAAATGTTATGTTTTTGCCAGAAATTTAAATATGCACTATATAATGCGATAAGGTTTTATTTTGTCTTAACTAAACTGACCAAATTGGATACATTTTCATTTTTCACAGCCAGCTCTGAACCCTGCTCTAAAAAGCCTTACTATTGACATTCTCTACAGCAGTATGAACTGAAAGTACTGCATTAGTCTGAGTGTAAAACCTAATGCAACAGCCTCAGAGAAATGTTGTCTTGACATCAGAATAAAATCACACCTGCCTGGAAAGTCTTCTGAAATGCAAAATGGTAACACAAGTTGAATTTGTAATGAAGTACTGAAGTACAACACTGTTTGATAGGAAACCTTTCATTTTGCTTTTAAACAATTTATCTCCTGCAGAGCAAAGTCACTGCTGCAAACACTCTTCAGAGGCAGGATGCATGCATTTAATCTATCTGAATTTATGTAAAAAAGCTATTTATTAGTTTACTAAAAATACATGCTAATGAAGGAGCTTACAACTAAAGCATTAGTCAAGTAAAACCTTGGGATACATGTTTGAAGCTCTATGGAGAAAAACAATCAACTTTTTCCACAGGATTGAAACGGTGAACTAATGTGTGGTGTGAAAACAAAAGCAGCTATGAAAACAGAAGCATATCTTATCACAGCACCTGTCCTCAGCCCTTTGAGTCTGCTTAGCTTCGGTGTGTGTACTGAAGCTAATGTGAAATAAATAATTACACTAGCCTCCCTATGTCAAGCTTTGAGATTTTCCTCTTACAAGAAATGATGAATCAAGCGGGTTTGTCCCTGTGGACGGGAATAAAGCAACACAATCCGCAGCTAGAGTTACTGAGCCATTAGTCTAAGTAAAGCGAGAAATATCAACTACTTGCTGACTTAGAAAATTGTGTTTTTGTTTTGGCTGTAAACTGAGTTTCTTTAATTGTGGGTCAAATAAAAAGCAGCTGGACTACATTGACTTTAGCAGTTAGGGTGATCACATTTACAAATCTTGTCAAAATTTGAAATATCTTGAGAGACGGCACAAATAACAATGGTACCTTGAAGCACTACAAAACTGAAACAGGTTGGAATTATAATGCAGTTTGTTCAAATGCCTTTTAAAAGTATTCTTAATTCTTGAACTTTTTTAGATGTTACATTACAAACATATTTTTATTTTTTTAACGGTGCAACTGGAAAGTATTCACACTGCTCCACTTTTTCCATATTTTGTTTAGTTGCAGCCTTATTCCATATTGTATTGCAATAATCTATTTTCTTAAAATTCTATACACAGATATCCCACTATGATAATGTGGAAAAGAGGTTTTGGTATTTTTGCAAATTTTGTAAAAATAGAAAACCAAGAAATCACATTTATGTAAGAATTCAGTGCCTTATGATATTTTCACAACCTAAATGGAGTCCAACTGTGGTAAATTTAGTTGATTGGACTTGATTTGGAAAGGTACACATCAGTCTATATCAGGTCCAATAGTTGACAGTGCAGGTCAGAGGTCAAACATAAAATCAAAGAAATTGTATGAAGACTACACTTGCCTTGAGGCTCAGAAAGATTGTGAGAAGGGCCTTAATAGAAGAGGTGACTGATGTTTTTCTGAAAATGACTGACTGACTCCTTCCATCCAACCTGACGGATCTTTAGAAGAGCTGAAAAAGAAGACAGAGCCAAATTGACTATAAAGATTGTGCTGAGTTTGTGTCATTGCTGCCAAAAATGACAGACTGAATACTTATGTAAATATCTATATATATATATTCTATTTCTAACATTTTCAAATACCTCCAAAGCTTTTTTTCCACTTGTGTGTAGAGGTTTGAGGAAAGAGATTCATTTATTACAATTTGGAACAAAGCTGAAATAAAACGTGGAAGAAGTGAAGTGCTGCTGTGAATACTTTCTGGGTATTCTGTAACCGAAATTCAGTGGAATTAGATGGAAAATGACTGTGCACATCGATTTTCAAGACTTTTCCTAAATTATGCAGGTCTGGAGTTTGACTGGGAAATAGTAACATGAATAAACTTGGATCTTGTCCATTTTAGGTCTGGCTAAATGTTTAGTCATCTTGTCTTGCCTTTAACTTTCTGGGACTGGCCTTTATTTGTGTCTCACATCAACTCTTACCAGCTTCCCTTGTCCTGCTATAGAAACAGCAGGAACAATAACATGATGGTGTCAGCACCATTGCTGACCATTTTTCAGCAATGATGAAAAATGGTCGACTCATAAGTTAACTTGTAAGTTTCCCTTTTTGGGAAACGAATAAGTTGTGTCAATAGGAAGTTAATTGTTTAAAAATCTGGCATGCTTTTAGAACCGATTAACTTCCATCAATTGAGATTGTTTCAGATTTTATTAGTTAAAAATTAATAGAAACAATGGAAAACCATAGATCTGTTTCCTTCCACCTGACAACTGTGAAAAAGTTCAAGGAAAAGGAATACTTTATACTCCCTATACTTTTTTACAAAACAAAAAAAAAAATCACTTGTATGATTTAATTTACATGCATTCAGCTTTTTTTCTCTAGCTGTAAAATTAGTTTTTGTGCACATGTGCTATTGAAGCTGTAGCAGATGTTGCCTTCATTTAATTGCATTTTGTCTATTAGCATGGTTTTTCATTTACAGACAGAGCTTAATGAAGGAGGGCCGGTGTGTGTAAATGGTAGAAAGTTGCACAGATGGTAAACAAAAAGGAACAATGTATATTTTTACTTTGTAATCCGAAAAGAAAAAAAAAGTGGGACAAGCAAACCAATAATCATCACTTTTCTATGCAAACTAGTGCAGTTTGGTCAGCCAAGGCTACAATCATATTTACAATATGATTGAAATCCAGCATATCTATTGTCATCAACAATGATTCTCACGGTTGTTTTGAATGTCCAGAAGTAAAGAGTTCTTTAAGAGATTGCTGCAGATGTTCTGTGATGGAAATTATATCAGTTTGTGGGACAGTAAAGGTGGTGGGTGCATTTACTTTCAACGTTCCTACTTCACCTGTGTGCGCGCCTAATAATCAAACTGTTCATTTGCCACCATCACTCATAAAAAATACCATCAATCAGCAACAGAAAAACAACAAAATGAGTATTAATGAACATGTAAAATACTTCTACGGTTCAGGTGTTGAGAATTATCCATGTGCGTTTTGCCCAGCCTTGCTTTTATTCTGCATGATGCTTTGTTTTGAGAAATATGCATTCTAACCCAAGGTATGTTTGTATTCTTTTCCAACGAGGGAGCTCCTCTTCTTCCCTTTCTCTGTATCTCTGGAGCTCGTCTCTTCTGACCTTAATTCTCCTGTTCTGTTTCCTTCATTTTGTTTTATTTGTTTTGTTTTTTGGCGGCGTAAACCTTCCAACTTCTGGATTTTCTACATTGATAACATTTTGTAGACAGCAATATGAGATGTGATTGAAAATGGAATATGTGCAATGTTGATTAAAGAAAAATATAATATATTCAATAAAAATTCAGAAAATAAAACAGTTTTAAGATGTGTTTTTGGAAACATTTCAATTCCATGGCGTTTGCTGTTTGAAACAGATTTAGTCGGACTGTCAAAATCCCACTGATGCTGATGAAACCCAGAGAAATGACCTAGTCTATGCAACTATATTTGTCTGACACCTAAAATATTTAATCAATGGTAGTCTAATAAAAGCAGTTTCCAGAATGGTTTCGTGAACAATTTGCTGACTACCAAACTGTCGATGAGTAATCCATCAAAATACAATATCTTAATTAGCTAATATCGAGCAGGGGTGGGGGAAAGAACTGATTTATTTATCCAACTTTCTAGTCATCTGCTGTACTCATTTGTCATCTTATTCATATCCGAGATCAGATCACAGGGGTAACAAATCCAGGACAGGAACAGACATTTGTCCTCCAGAGTGATTCTCCTGCTCATTTTTTAACTTAAGGTGTTCCCACAGTACACAAGATTTAGAATAATGGCAATTAATTTAAGAGATTGTTTTATAAATAGCCACTGCAGCAAATTAGGGGATTTATCAGATGGTGTTGCGCTATCCAGTGACAGTAAGATCCTAGTGTTTTGTTGTCAATACCCCAATCACTCTATTGAGTATCTAAGTGCATTTAATAGCGTAAAAAGTCACTGGCTTTGGCAAATACTTCAACATTGCCTCTCTATGCATCTGAAATAGTCAAGCTGTAACATGGTCACTTGCGCTTTAATGGCTCACAGACATGAATACCATTATTTAATCCTAGATGATGCAGATGCTCTGTCTGCACATATGAAAATGAACTCACATCAGCATGTTGAATGCTTGTAAAAGCTCCATCTCATTGCAGACTGATATATTTCTGATTGATTTAACTACTAATCATTTCAACACTTGAGATTTAAACTCTGCATAAAGCATCAACTGTTAGGACTGAGATGATCAGCTGATCCTGAAATATGGGAAAAGATAGCAAAGTCAAAGAACACATGTGTTTTTCCTTGCGATCTTACAGCAGCTTGCCCTTGTCCAGGCAGCTGTGTTTTAGAAAACATGTTTTATATCACCTGATACGTTTATTACTTGATTACTTGAGTCTGTAATCAGGTCTGGCTTATAAGCTTGATCTCAGGTTTTAGACAGGGCCATATTTAAATGTGATCCTACAAAAAATTATGTATTTAGTTTTTCACTTAATCAGTGTTTTACATTAAAATGTGCCTGATGATCTGAAACATTACAGAGTATCAAAAAGCAAAAACAGAAAAAAGCCCTAAAGAAAAATCTTTGTTATTAAAAAAAGTTCCTGAAATTAAATTCAGAAAACAGAGCATGAGGGAAAAGTACTTTATCCACCAGCCTGCATCTTGGTTGGCTCACTATCACACCCATGATTTGAAGCTGGGCCTTCATAAGTTTGTTTATGGAGGAATGAGCTTCAAATGTGATTAAAATCCTAACTCACTGAATTCTCTAAATGGCTTTTCAAGCAGTTTCTTCTGCTTTGCAGCGAATGCCAGATGGACGTTGTTGTACAAGACATCTGGGTAAATTCAAATGCAAAATGTTTGTTTTTTTAAAATAAAAACCACTGATCCCAAACTATCCTGTTACTGCTTTTTCTGGTTTGAAAGCAGATCTAAATGGATCTGAGAAAACATGGCACATCTCACTCTCTCTGCTTTCTCATCTCATTTGCAGTTGGCTGAAGTGTTTGGACATATTTTTGAAAGTTTCTTTTCCTCGGCTCCGTCAGCGGGGGGTGAATATCACAGTGACAGAACCTTTCATCCACACAAGCTTTTAACGACGGCTGCTTTTGAAACTCGATGCCCGAGCTGTTCATGTTCAACAACGTTTAAATATTTTAAGTGAGTCCGTTGTGGTGCAATTACTTGACTCTTGGACAAACACCAGGTCATTCGTCAAGCTGCTGATGGATGAAGTCGGCAGAGTTTGTACTCTGCCTCCTCGCTTCACAACACAAAGTCCTGTTGGGATGAACAATGTCTCACTTTCAAAAATTCTCAGGTGACGCAGAGACAGATACCATATATTTTAAAGTTGAACAAACTTATATCAGGAGTTTGTTGACTGAAAGATACATCTTTTGAGTTTACATGGTTTGAAAAAAAAAGAGCACCAATGTAAAAGATATATTTAGAAACTCAACCTTTACAGCACACTCTACAAAACACATCTCACTGATCATTCACAGGAGCGCCGTGTACTACTGTCGCTCAAAGCAACCAGAAACATGAGTTAATGTCTGCCACTAACTCACTCAGCTGGCTGCATTGTTCTGCCAGTAAGAGAGAAGAGGCAGTGATGCAAAAACGCATATTTCACTCTCAAACGGCCTACTTTCAAAAGTGAACTGCATGTACATGAACATCCAGCGCTAATTCCAGTAAAAATACTTTATAGATTTAAAATTATGCAGACATAAGCAAAAGTATTAAATGGTTGCATTTCCTCATTTTATGCTTCTTTTTTTATCGTCTGTTGCATCTGGAATAGAGTTTAAACAATAATTTTGTCAAATAAAAAGCTAAATAATAGAGTTTCAGCTTAAATTAAAGAGTTCACTGTTCCCTAGGCCTTTGCCAAAACTCTGTTTCTGAAACTTTTACTGGTGGATCCCAGAGTTTATAAAAGCAAAGTGGAAAGTAGTTATTTTGGTTATTATTGTCCTATTGAATCGCATCTCAGCTTTTGTCCATGTGCCAGACCATCCTTCAATGTTTACATACGACATTTAGACATGGATTTTGAACACCCCACTAGACAGAATTTTTCCCTGTAATATCTACATATAGTATTACCTCCAAAAGTAAGATTTTTTTTTAAGTTCGTTGTGTTTTTCAACAAACTAATTGAAGGGAAACATTGCACATCAAAATTAGAAACTTGAAAATTCAAGAATGGAAAACCAAACAATGAGACAGAGTTGGTTCTGGCCGTCAAAGGTTTAAAATAGAAATACCTGCAGGAATAAATATGTTAAATATGATTAAAACTTTTCTATACATAACTAAATGACAACCTTGATTTGTGAACACGCTGGACTACATGAAACATGGCTGCATATTTATGAATCTACACAGTAGCTACTTTACCTTTGATTTGCCTGGCAAACAGCTGTAGGGCTGAACCAAAAGGGCTGCCAAAGGTGGCACAAGTAGCCTGAGTGGGTCGTGTACCACAGTTTAAGAACCACCATGGATTTATATGATCCTGAGCTTACTCTGTAGAACACAGACTGCATTTCCCCCACTTTGTTGTTTATTTGCTCCCATTAACTTTGTGTACTCCGTTTTTCCCTTCTCTACAAAACACTACATGCTCAGTGCTGCCTAAGTTGTGAACTTTTTTTATGGATGGCTTTATTTGCAGAGCTATTGCTATCATTAACCAATGTGCTCTCTTTGTTTAATGTCTCATTAAAAGTACAACTGGATCATTCCTTTTATTTTTAACTGTGTTTCTCCTGGTCAGATACATTGACGTTTATTGCTAGCTCTCTGATTTGGTGGACTCTTTCTTTGTGATTGAAAGTACTCCTTGTTCAGTGTTTATACAGCTAGATGCACCTCTTATTCCTGAGTCAGTCCCTTCTTGTATCCATTTAATGCTTGGTATGCTTCTGCTCAAGGTTCCTTCCTTTAAAAGCAACCATTTCTCTCTACTGTTGGCATACACTTGTGCAGAACAAAGGATTACTGGAAGGTAAATGACTCAATGCAATTTTATGAAATATTTCTTAGATAATTTGCACTATAAAGTCAACTGATTTAGAGAGAACTGTATCACTTTCAAAAACTTTGTAAGCCCTTGAAAAGTTTGGCTTCTTTGGAAAAAACATAATAAAGACATAAAGCGTGAAAACAAACTCTTAATGAGCCTTTAAATGCAAGAACCCTTTCAATGAGCCTTTAAATGCAAGAACCCTTTCAATGGGAACTAGGTCTCGACAAACATACCAAGATATATTGTTTAATAAAAAAGTACAATAGAGACAACATAAAATTCATAATCTTTGGTTATTAATTGTAAAGATGATGCTGCTGCAGAGCCGTCTTGACTTCAAACTAGTTAGAGCATCCGTTTCCATCTTCCAGGAAAAGACCCCACTCCTCAGAGGTGTAAGACAACACCTACCAGAGAACAATATCTTGTCACATGGTCCGTGGTTGCTTCCATTTAGTCATGCCAAAGAATTTGGCACACACCGTTACTGTCTGGATGGAAACCCAATGCCGCAGCAGTGTACACGTGGGGACCCTGAAATTCAATCCCTCCAACCCCTAAAGTGTACCTGGCTGCTTCTTTTACAAACAATGGTTGCGTCATGGGACAGCTGATGGAAAAGTTGTCAGCAATAATTGTTCCTCCTGCTATGAACAAACTGCTTTTTTACATTCCCAGGATGTGAGTAGGCCTTTTGCCAGACAAAAGTCAGCATGATGCAAGGCAGTGACCTCAGGGAGCATTTACCAGCTTTTGCACAGACCCAGCAGTGCTGGCCTTGAATATACTCCCTCAGCATACTCCTTTCAATTTCCTTCTATTATAATTGACAGACGCGTTAAAAATATGGCTTCACCAATGTGATGTACTCCATCACATTGGTGGTTTTGGAGTTCATTAGTTTAAGCAGTTCTGCATGCCATAAGAGAAAGGTAACAGTTTGGTGTATTAAGAAACATATTAAAACAGTTTCTAATGAAAGTTCCAACCCAAATGTGTCATTACTTACAACTTAAAAAATAAAACCCTATCAAACTAGATAAATCATTTAGACTTAAAATTGTAGAGTCTTTTAAAGCATGTTCTAAAAATTAGAGTAAGGTTTAGAAGTGGAAGGAACATTATAAATTATTTAAAATCTTTTTATGAATAAAAAGATNATCAGCTGTTCCATCAAGGCCTCAATTTTGGGAAACACGTAACCCTTTTAAACTTTACAATCTTGATCCAGAAGCTCTTTTTCTGTTCTTTTCGAACATTAAGTTTCCCTCTGCACTCCTCGTACGTACTGTCCTCCAGATAAGGTGGAGGAGAGAACTTTTTTTTGTTCAGACACTAAAAATGTGGATCTTCTTGCCTGATCTGGCAGATGATCCCGAACAGATGTCCTTTTTCCCTCACTCATCCATCCTCTGCAGGTCAGACACTTCTCCTGTGTGGCTTTCCCAGACTGCGTCACCATGTCACTCCACCCTATCTGTGAATAGCAACGAAACTCACTCCATTTCAGGCCGATTCAATCAGAGGAGCTTATTGTCAAACTGAAGATACATAAAACGTAAGGAGAACTGAGGTGTATCGATAACTTTGGAACATGTGACCCGTCTTGTGCCCAAGACCGGAGAGCATTCCATAAACTGGGAGGAGAGAAGCGTAGAGTTACTTTGCAGGGAGTAAAGAAAATGTTTTCGATGATAAAAAAGAGCACTTAGGTGAAATTTATGTAGTAAAATTTCAGTTTGTCGTCATGGTAACAGGCACTGTAGTCTGGAGCAAAAGACAAAAATAAACAACAAAAAAAAAAAAACACCTCCTTGCTAACATAATGGCTTGATCAGAATCCAGCTCCTCTCTGCACAGGCTCCTTTCCTCCATTTTATATGTGCAAACGCTGATTGTGTTACAAATGTTTAATGATCCGCGATGCTGCGAATCGGATCCAAAGTGCAGCTCAGCCGAGCCGAGGCAGCACAAAGGCAGCTCGTATTGAAAATCCAAATGTTGTATGGTGATACGAGGCAGGTTCCATAAACGTGAGGAGAGTCACTGAATTATTGCTGAGGACACTTAGTATGATGTATTCATGTACGCAAAGTAGTGTGATTCACATTAAAATGTTGCATTAGCAAAAATAAAATAGCAATGATGGTGAATTTAAAGGGAAATGCCCAATTTAAAAAAAAAAAAAAAAAAAACTGAGAAAGTCTGACTTGTCTCTGCTCGGAACATTTCTGTTTGGTTCAGTGGATGTGCAAGAAGGCCTAGCATCTGCAACGGGCACATTGCTGCAGCCAGGTCAGGAATGACAAGTAGTAAAAAACAACAGGAGCCCAAAGGTAGAGAAAGCAGCAGATGCATTTTTTTTTCCAGTCTGCTGCGTGCGATTATTTAGAGCCTTGTGTCACCTGTGAAGTATTCAGAAAGTAGTAGATGGGTTATCCAAGTAAATTACATTTCTTGTCTCATTTAAACAAGCATATCCAAAGTAAACGTCCATGGCGACCTGATGCACAGCATTTACAGCTCAGTACAGTTTTTTTTTTTTTTTTGCTGCGTAACAGAATTGAGTAAGTTTTCAGAAACTTCCAAGTTTTTGTTTTCATTATTTAAAGTCACCGTTGAGCAATCAGAGACGGTGGATAAAACTGCAAGCGCTGCATGCAAACAGTGTGCAACACCTGCTCCTGCGTACAGTAACACGTGCAATGAGTTTGCTTATTTAAGGAGAAATCACCTGAGTGAGCACTGATGATGCAAGAAAAAAGTTTTAGTGAGAAAACAAGTTCTGCTTTGTGTAGCTTTAAAGAAGCCAGTAAGTTGATGATTTATAAGCAGAAACAATGAAACTATAAAAAATATGACAATAAAAACATTTCTAACATTGTGCTTTCCTTCAAATCTAGGCTTCTATAGCTAGATTTAATGTCCCTTGGAATTTCAAATATATCTTCCACTGATCTTTGCATCCTGTTCCTTGAGCTCAAACTTTATTTACTCTGTCCCGTTTCCTTTAGAAATCAACAGCACGAGTTTTATCCCCACAATTTACTATTTGGACCAATTTGTTTAGATTTTTTTTTAATGTGTGTACCACTTCAGTTGCTGCAGATGTCTGAATTTTGTGCCAATGGCTTCATTAGAATTATCCAAGAATCTGATATTTTAATACTACTCTTCTACCCACAAATTGAATTTGACCTTGTGAAATGCCTGAAAATGTCAGTTGAATTGAGAATGTAAGTGGAAAGCCTTTTTGCCTTTCCAAGAATTTTACTCTGGCAGTTTTAGGTTTGCAGTAAGCCGTTTCCCATTCATATTTTACAAGATATTCAAAGGTACCCATTGTACAAGGCCATCTTTTTTTGTCATCACTTAAGGCAAGAGGCTCTCACTTCATGGATGTAAGCGATAAAAGCAACAAAATTGAAGAAGTTTTAAAATGTGAAAGTAGAAAAGTAAAATACCTGCCAAGTGGCAGAATTAGGATTAAGTTCAGGTCACGATGAGGATTAAAGCATGGAATTAGAAAAAGACAGGGATTAAGCATTGGGTTTAAGGAGTGAACATTGTCAGGAAAGGTTGTCAGGGGTGTTAGGAGATAAATGTGTGTGCACTTATGTGTGTGTTTCAGAGAGGTGGAAGACGGTGCATCAAAAGGCAGGAAAGCCGGCGCGTTTGTCTACAGAGATCCTGTGTGAGATGAGGAAGCTTCTTTTACAAGCTGACAACTTTAAGACTTCACTGTGAATGAAGCAAGCACATACAGGGATTCAACACTTTTTCTTTCAGGGCACACAACAGAAAAACACTCTCCTCTTCAAATATCCATCATTTCTCACACAGTAGAGGAGAAATGAAGAAACGCTGGGATACGACTGTTATTGACTCGCGACTGTAATCCCTTGCTTCACCACAGCTGTAAACCGATGTTGCTTTGATTTTCTTTGTGCATTTGAGTGAAACGAGTCACGTCCTCATCTCCGTTCAAAAAAAATAGGGCTAAAATTATCATGACCTTTTATTAAAAGAAAAAAAAAGGAAAAACGTCTCGTTTTAGAGACAAAAATAGAAATCAAACGTCTTGCGGGGAAACAAAAGCCATTCCCTCTCTCTATACTGAACATCACACAGTCTGCGCCTGGGAGCTCAGGCTTTGCATAAAATGAGCATTGATAAATTTAGCAGCACTTACGCAACTCGCGCTCAGTTTGAATCTCACTGATGAGGCAGAAAAAGGCATTTATTTCATTTCGTCTTTCCTCTGCTAATGAAATTTTTTGCGGCAAACCTGCAAAACGTGCAGCACCAGTGATGACAGGGCTTGACGGAGAGCCTCACTAAGCTGACGAATAGCATGCTGTGAAGGTAATGTTACAGAAATGGTTTTTAATCTGTTCCTCTTTACCAACCAGTAGAAATTATGTGGATATCCATGCAAGAGAGAGAGAGAAAAAACAATCTTTCAGTCTGTTGTGGTTTTACCTGCAATCAGAGCTCACTTCACAACTCGGAAGGGCTTCTGCCTGCCAAGCCCCCTTCATTGTCACCAAAGAACAGTGGTTTTCCAAATTGCTCTGACAGTAAAAAGAATAAACTCTGTCAGTTCTGCAGGATGTGTTCTTTTCTCTTCACTGCGTCTGGAGGCAAGAAATGCTCAGACGCACTGAAGCGTGATGGTAAGAGATACTCATCAAATAGTGTGTTAGCGGAGAATAGGCCACACTCTTTCACTTTAGAAGGACGATCCTCATTCCGTTTGAATAGTGAAATAGAGTTGCCATCACGGCGCTAAATCTTCATATCGTCTCAAAAACAAAACAAATGGAGACACTGACTTTTTATTTACACTTCCAACCTGACTTCTGTGTTTGCAGAGGGAAGTAAACACCACAGCGGACCCTGCAGTGACTTTCTGTTCCCCTAATCAACAGGAAGCAGTCACCTCTTTATAGTTTGCTACTTAGCTGCCTCTCTGCTCCACAGACACATCAAGAGACATGAGGGGAGAGCGCACTGAAGGGCTGCACACAATCTCTTCCTATTCTCCCCTGGCAAAATGACCATCCAGCCATGCCAAATGTGGATCAGGAGTGAGACGGATGAACATAGCACAGGCAAGCAGAATCCAGGGCAACACAATGCAAGTGATAAGCCTTTAGATACTCCTCAGTCCATTTTGTTCAACATGAGGAGACAGTGCAATAGTACTGGGGCTCATGAACGCTGCTAGGTGGGAAGAACAGTCACCACTGCTACTTTTGATGACGCAACGCAAGCAAAGCGAGAAAAACAGGATCTTCTTCACGTTGCAAAGTAAACTCGCCTTAATTATTGTTTTCCTACCACAGAAATACTGATGTTTTGGATTTGCAAATGGAATAAGCACCTACTGGCTACAAAAAAAAGGGCCTGAGGGCAGCAGGGCTGAAGGTGTCATGAAGAACCTGGCATGTTGGAGTGCATAGGTACAGTGCCTTACAAAATTATTGAACTTTTCCACTGAAAATAACAGCTGCCAGGTTTTATTCATAACATCACATCTTGCTTCCTAAAATACTGTGAATTTTGTAGCCAAATGTGAAAAAGTTCAAATTGTTGCAAGGCAATGTGTCGCTAATCATCTAAAAACAAGAAAGATCAGATCTGAAACTAACAATGAATGTTAGGTTCTGTGTTTCGAGTTTCTTTCTGTCTAGTCCCGTTTTCCCATGAGTCTCTGTGCTGTCTTGATTGATTCCAGCTGTGTCTCGTTCCTGTGATTACCCTCCCTGTGTATTTAGTCCCACCTTTTTGTGTCCCTCCAGATCCTCGTCTAACGCTGTATGCTATGTCAGTTTTCCTCAGTTGAACTGTGAAGTCCTGAGGTTGCTCGTTTCAGTGTACAGTTATGTCAGTTGCTACCGGTATTAGCTATGAGCTAATTTGCTGCTGTGCTGCCTGACCCTGGACTGGGAGCTTATCAGCATCATCTAGGTTTCCGCGTTCATTATCACCACCACCAACCACACCCACCAACAGTGAATCAATATTTACTGGGTCAGCCACTATGTTTTGGCTCACTTGACATTGTCTAATCAGCAGCCGCAAGCAGATTTTCTCCCAATTTCCTTTAAATACCAGGCTCAAGAACTACCACAAAAGTGCCGACTTAAATCCAGAACACAAGAGTTTAATTTGGACAACAAAAAGTAAAAGAAATGCTTGTACTTTAAAAAATCTGTCCCCTTAAATTAGTTTACATACACTTCACAAGGAGCAGCCAGCTGAGATTGTTAGATCTCTTCTGAGCAGAATGCATTTCAATAGTTTATATATATATATATATATATATATATATATATATATATATATATATATATATATATACACACATATATATATATCCTAACCCTAAAGATTTCTTGTATAGAACCAGAAAATTAGCTATTTTAAGACGCCTGTTTTCCTTGAGAGGAAAAAAAAACAAAACAATAAAAGACATCCAGTGTCAGTCAATTTCCATAATCAGGAGCTTAACTAATCAAAGACCACTTGCAATTAAGTATGCACTTGTTACAAATGTCATTTCAACAACATGAGCACTTACTACCTTGATGTGACATTTAAGCTGTTTTACAGTGACAGAAAGCCTTTCTAACCTTTAGTTTTGAGTTGAAATGACACAGACAAGGGTTGACAAACACAGCCAGGTGGACAGAAAATCCCCAGATCCCCAAAGTCAACCTTACTAATTAAGGTCTAATGATATGTGTTGTTAAAATCGTCTACCAAAGTCATTTTTCACCACATGTTTGGGTATAACAGTCGTAATCTTTGGCTTCCACAGATGGTGTTTTTGATCGACCCCCAGATGGCTTTTTGTTTTAATTATTCCATCATTTCACAACATACATTTAAATTAGTATTTGCTGGAGCAACAAAACAAGCAGGAGAGAGTAAAATGCACACTAAATATGATGGACTAACCTTAGATTGCTGTAAATTCTCAGTCATACTGGATTTGAAAATCTGATGAAGGGATGAATAAAAGACAGACAGATTAAGGTTTAAAACAGATTTACAAGTATAAAGAGAAAGTGACCGTTAATAGTCAAACAAGCTTATTTCCTGCAATCATGATTATCACAGAGCCACTTAGAAACTTCAATCACCATATTTCAGATGTCAAGTGTGAATATTTTGCTTCATACCATTTTGAAAAGAAACGTTTTGAGTTACATTTATTACAAGATGAAAAGGATATTTGAGATTAAGTGCAAAACCTTAACACATCCATCATCCACACTCATACCTGAGGACACTTTTAATCTAAGCCCATACATGCTAAAAGAGAACATGGAAACTTCATGTACAAAGATGGGATTTGAATCCTGGACCTTTTTAGTGCAAAGCAACAGTTCTACAAAGCATGACACAGAGCAGTCAAAATCCTAATGTCAATCTTTAAATAGGTTTTGCAGAAAATAAATATTATATAAAACCAAACTGTTCAACACTCAGCCGCAAAATGCAACATGTTTTAGCTCACATATTTTTGGATGTCTGCCTCTAAGTTGGGAACATGGAGTATTTCTCCATGACCAGAGCTGTAGTCAAAAATATACAAAACACTTGGATTCCCTACCAAATTCTGATTTAGTCCACAACATATCACAACAGGGAATTTTGTTCAAACTCATCAGTAAGAAGTTATGGTAGGTTCATTACATCCATGCAATCTGCAGTATAACCCTCCCAACAAAAAGATAAGTAAAATGAATCTTAAATATAATCATAGCTGAAAAATATTCAAACTGATGAAATATTAATAAGAGTTAAAACCAGTAGCTAAATGGGTAATAAGAATTAAAGAAATGCTTTCAGGTGAGATAAGGAGAGACAGAACATATTATCCTACAGAAAAAGAGACATTTAAAATTAACCAAGAAGTAAAAAAATTAATTGATCAACTGTCTCTGAAACCTAAAACAAACTGAATCAGGTCCCAGAAGTGCAATTGTCAGGTTTCACAGACCTGTCAACAACTCTTCGTGCCAAAACATAAAATCAATATCTTGTACAGACTGTGTTTTATTAAACCGTCCCCCAGAAAGGAAATCTCAGCTTATAAGGCAATAGCAGTTATTTAAAACCAATATAGTAGATATTATTTCTAACAGTTTGTAAGGAATAATTTCAACAAAAATGCTTCCTTAGGGTTGCCAGCATTGAGATGAGTCGCTGTTTAGTAAAGATAAAATACAATCTGAATGTCACTTTAAACGTCTACTCTGAGAACCTCCACACTTCAGTGGCTGCACTCAGCTCAGTCAGCTCCAGCCAAAAGTTGATAAAAATATGATCAAGGGCAAGATGAAGCAATTTAAATGCATATATGCAGCCCCTTTCTTTTGTTTTGAGAGAGCGCTCTGAGGAGCTGATGGTGGAACCACTCACAGCCCAAACTCTCAAATCACATTTCCATATCATTTTTAGCACATGTGACACCACATTAAAAACAGTAAAGAGAATACCAAAGAACATTTGAGAAAATGTAATAATGCTGCTATAATTAAAGGGTAACAAAAAGAATACTTAGTGTTATTTGAGTATAAAAACCAAAGTAAACAACGTTTGGATCCGATTGTTTATTTTCAGCTTCAAGAAAGCTGGTACCAGTGACTCAGTGGGATTTCACTTGCTAATTTCAGTCACTCAACAAAAGGACTGGTGGTCATTAAAACAAAATATCTGAAATTATTGAAAGCTTTGAATAAAACTATTGTGTGCACTAGGTCCTCACTGACTGCTTTAGTAGCTCTGCTAAGGCCTTGATTCTCCTGGTTCTTCATATTTTAGTATTTTGGATGTGTTCTACTGGGAAATGACACAGAGGCAGCCTCAGAACATGAATTTTTCATAAAATTAATTACAGAAACCTGAGATTGTCAAACAGTCAGAGGCTTTATTTGAGCCACTTTTCAGAACCACTGTTTCCAGTCAGAATTGTAATAAAGAAAGACAATATTTGTAGTTAAGGTTACTAGTTACTATTACAATTATATAAAATAATCTTGTGCAGTGGCTAATGTTTATACCTAATGGATTATCTTCTGTAAAATCATGTAATTCTTTTGCATTGTTACTGCAACAAATCAATGATGTTTCAGGTTTTTCTCTTAATTCATGCACCCATCACTTAAATAAATGACAGTGATTGTGAGGCAGGGAGCAGAGGGTTGACTAGGCCAGGTGGATTAATGAAAAGCGATGGGCAAATGCTGCAAACCTCAACACGTCTTAGGCCATCCAAGCTGAGATAACGCCTACAGTTTCAGTTTATGTAGTTAAATTGTTTATTAGAACATTTTCATATTGAATATGACAACAGAAGAAGCCTCCTGCTATAAGTAAGCTAATTGGCAGCATGCGCAAGCTGAGTCACCCGAATCTGTCCATTAAAAGAAGCTCTCTACTGATCTTCTGTCAGATCAGTTACAGGAAATATTTGACATCCAAAACAAGGAATCAACATTGATGATGTTCCTGAAAAACAAAGGCAATGCAGATGATCACTGGCACTGTAAATTAAAAACAATGTATGCCTTTTCATCTGGATTTCAACAAGGACCGCATGATTTAAAATGCGTCTGAGTTATTTTCACATTCAGTAATCTGCACAGGTCTCCTTTTGTATTGCAGTTTCTCAGATGACGGTTTATTTATAACACGTATGAATAAAATGGAGCGAAGGCCAATAAGATTAGAGACTACACTGGAAGCGCCAACCAAAATGAGTTGGCACGTTACGAAAGTTTAGCAAAGCAAGCCTCCAGTTCCCTTCTGTTCATGGCTATTGATCATGTGAAGCGGCAGACTGGCAGGATTTAGTGGTGCAGTGCTGGTCCAAATCTCCAGATTTACTTTGCAGAAGAAGTATTGTCTTATTTTTTTTGTTCGTGGCACAAATTATCTAATGACTCAATGAGCGCATCTGGTCGAAGGCACTTTGTATTGTTTCAGCTTTTTTACATTACATCCAGGACAAATCTATGCATCTTTGAAGCAAAGTAAGAGCAGTGATGATATTAAGAGGTGCTGATTCATTTTATGTATACTCAAAACAGAAACATTTCTTCTTTTGCTGATGCAGCAACTTAGGAAAAGGCAACAAGAGCCTTAAAGTTGGCACTGAAAAATCCTCCATCTGCTTCAAAATTTTACAATTTACCCATAATTTGTGTATTTTCCCAACACATGTAATGACACAGCGATTGCAGTGACCAGACACACTTGGGTAAATTATAGCCTTAAAGGCAGGTCCACAACAGTGTTCAGATCAAATAAACAAGCTGATTTGCAATTTGAAGAGATTATTTAGGTTTAAAGTGCAAAGCCAGAGCACTGAACACTTGTAGAGTAACACACATAATACACACCTTGTATTTGTTGTTAAACTCAGACCTGCAGTTGTGAGAATCTCTCCATCAGAACATAATGCAGGTCCTTAATAGGCCTTGACATTTGGTGGAGTAGCCATGCTCAAGTCAAAGCTGTGATTATCCAAACGCTTTACATGGATCAGACGTCTATTTCTCACGAAAAGATATCAGCAATAGTGTTAACATGTCCTTTGTTTAGCTCAGTGTGTTGGAAAGCATTGCATTTAGAATATTCTTGTTTTTTAACAGGAATAGATAAAAAAACAATCATATTGAAATCTGCTGCAGATTTAAATATTGGTAAAAGTTGATCAGATTTGCTATGTTTGGCTGTTAAAAATTAGTTGCTACTCCCAAAAAAACTGCTAAAAAAGCTAAAATAGCTGCAAATCAAAACACTGAAAGTTTATATTTTTCTGATGGTGTAGTGAAGCCGTTTGCATATATTCCGTTTTCAATTATTTGATTTTATGTCAGTCTTGGCGTTTGTTCCTCTGTGTTGCTGCTGTGCTTGCGCTCAAATTTTCTTCTTAAACTTGAAAATACACTTTGAAGGTTTGGGCCGGTGCTTTGGAATGATTAGTGTGTCTGAGCTTCCTTGGATACAGTATGGAGACGGGCAGTAAGGCAGGGCTGCAGGCAAGCAGCAGAGGAATGAAGCAGAGTTCATTTGCATATTTATTGATCTCTGCATACTGAAGGAGGCAAGAAGGTAGCGTTAGATCTGAGCCACTTTAAGGCATGAAGAGATTATTTTTATGGGAAAAAACTTGAAAATGTGCAATTTCATTGAACTGAGATTAGTTTTAGAGGTTTAATTAATGTTTTGTGAATGACTTGCTCTTAATAAAAGTGCAAAAGATCCCAGCCTTTTCTGTGAAACAACCCCGATGAATTTTGATTTCTTTCCACATCTTTGCTGTTGATGTTTAATTCTATAACCGCATGAGGGACAAAGTTAAAGCAGATCTGTTGGAAAAGCGGACAGGACTGGCACTCAGAGGACATACAATGACACAGATTTATTATCTCCAACTAGGTGCACTACTGCAGCAGTTACATTTATACACTAATAGAAAACCATAATATGAAAAGGGGCACAAACAGATGTTAAATAAATAGGCGCCAATATTTAAAACATAATTTCCTTCAACATTCAGCTTAGAAATTAATAAGTATTTGTTCCATTAAGCCATAAAACATTCAAACTCAAGGAAAGGCATAGAGAGCTTTTCACTGAGAATTTTAACAAATATACAATTCCAGCCAGAAATGTACATACACCATTTATGAATATTAATTACATATTGATTTTTGAGCCTCTCATTTTTTTATTTGAACAACTTTTTTCAGGATGTCCATTTTCCACAAAATCCAGAAAAAAAATTCTCTATGAAACAAGATGTATGTAAACATATGAAAATACTTTGGATTGTCTCTAAACATATGCATACACTAAAATAATCACTTATTTTTGACTTATGTTGTTCTTAGGGTTTGTTTTATTTTTCCCCAGAGTTCCATCACTAGTTTCTCAGTTCCCTCAGTAAAGTTCCCAACACAGCTTTTCTGCATTTTGTTAAATTAGATTCAGCTGGTTTCTATGCTACTGCTCATCATCTTTCACATTTATAATTCTTCCAGTTTCTTTCACTCCCTGGCAGATCCTCCTATTCTCACGTCTGTTGTCAAGTCTGATGTTTACCCGTTCAGTTCTGCTGCTCCGTCTTCGTGCTGCTCCCTCGAGTTTTCGTAAGTTTGTTTAAGTTGATGAATCACCTTGATTAACAAGCTTTTGATCATAAAAAGAGTTAAATCAGAATGATGGCAGGAGATTATGCCATTTCTTTGGAACTTGCTTTGGCACAATTAAACAAATGTTCATTTTTTTTTCTAACTTTAATCTTGTGGGGATTGGAGAAAATCTGCCAAAGACTTATGAAATAAAGCAACCAAAATGAATAATAGCCTAAAATTTAAGTGACATTGCTGCTGATGAGTTCATGAAAACACCTAACTGGAACTTCTCCATCTCAATAGATTCATTTTCTGCATAGGAAAATTGTAAAGAGCTACAAAAGTGTATAAGAGGTAACACGTTTAAAATAAATGTCTGTTTAATCTAAACTATGCGTAGACGTTTGAGAAGGATTTCAGAACAAATCAAAAGGGATGGATCGTCATCAAACCATGCTTTATGACAGATTTCTTTTTGAGACCAACACAAGCTTAAGTGTCGATTCAGCATAATGTGTCCTATTCATGTCAGTCCCTCAACAACCTACTCCACCACTTTTAATACAAAATGCAGTGATAAAGCTGCTCACGACATCTTACATAACACACTGCACTGAGGATGTGCTGAAGATGAAACAGGAACATTTCATCTTTGATTGTTTGTCAGCTTTTTTTGTAGATCAAGGACTTTATCTTTGCTCCCTTCTGAACTTTCTTAAAAACAGGTTTAATACAGTACAACTCCCCTGGAGATAAATTCCCTAAGGCTTTAACAACAATATTTTTCAATCACATGGTTCAGCAAGAGTATCTGGGGCATATTTGTTGTCTTGTTTCATGTGACGAGACAATTTTCATCTTGTCGAAATGAGGGATAATCTGAGTTCACATTGTGGGCTACGTCCTTTAGCTCACACTCAATAGATGAATTAGTCACTGTCAACAAATGCCTCAACTTGTCAATGGGGAAAATTAAATGTCTCTAATAGGCTTTGAGCTCGTTTTCAAAGTGGGTACAGAGCTGCTTGATTTTCCCACACAGAGCTGGAGGTTTTTTTTTAACCATCACTAAATTAAAACCATATCCAGAAACAATCCAAAATTATAATCTTTATGGAATGCATTTTATTCAATCATATGCTATAATCATCATGTTGCTCATGAAAATATTGTTTAACTGTAGGAGAGCAATAAGATTAATCAATAATGATTTATTAATTTGGTAAAATGTTTTAGTAAACCTATCCAGGTTTGTGTTGTGTATTCAGGCACCGTAAATTGGAATCTAATCTAAATGCTCTGCAGTCTTGGATTAGATGAGCAGTAGACCAAAATGATTTAGCTAAACAAAACACATGTACCTGTATAGTGTGCCATTTTTTTTCATTAGATTTATTTGTTGCAATGGCTTAGGGCACAGGGAAAATTTTCTATTCACACAATTAGCCAATTTAGCTTAACTTTATTTTTACCACCATTATCCTTACTCTATTCAACTTAGTCAAAATTACTGATGTGGATTACAAATAGCAAATAAGTGTTTAATTTCCCTCTAGTTCAAGAGCTTTTTTGTGTCTGCAGTAGCCTGAGGCTGTTTTTTTTTTATTGTTATCAATAAAGTAATAATCAGCCCTTTGGAGAGAAGTAACACCTTAAGAAAGTTAAAGACTCACAGAAACATTGACAGCAACAGAATCCGCACCACCAGTCAAAAAAAGCTCGCCAAGAAAGATTGCACCATGACTGGACCCGACAGCAAGATCTGGTAAGAAATGAATGAAGAGAGCATTCATATAGGGGAGAGTGATTAGTGAAACAATGAAAAGTGAGTCTAATTAACTGAATGAGCTGCAGCTGAATGGATGGGGCGAGAACAACTGAGACACTGCAGGAGAATAGCCAGAAATGGCCAACAGCATCTAAATGCCAAATCACGCCACAGGAGAAATAAAGCTTAGTAAAAAAGAGAATAAGTACCAGACATGACATGAGTAAATAAGACTATTCTGAAGCTAAATGTCCTAAAAGTTTTCAGCTTTCTGCAGTAATGCAAACAAAGCAACATAGCACATCAAATAGGTCTAGTGTAAATGAGTACAGAAGGCTTAGTCTTTGTTAAATATTTTAATAATCCACCCCATATTGAAGGTAAGGATCTCCTTCTCCTACACAAGGCTGAACTGTCAAATGCATTTACTTTTGTAAATTTGATCTTCATTTTGCCTGGTGTGTGTTTTTTTTTAATAAAACAATGTGTTACTTTAAAACTAACTACAGAGTGGCCTCTCTTTGTTGTGTGAAAATATATCACATAGCCATGTTTCTACAGAGCATGTTTGGGTTCTCATATTCAGAAGGTTGTAGTTTCATAAGGATGTAGCCGTCCTGGATGGTGCCTGCCTCCCCCTGTGGGATGGCTGAACTTGTTAAAAACTGCCAGATGCCAGCTTCTTGACCAAGTCTCCAAACATGCCTGGTAACAATGTGATCCTTGGGACGCATCCAAGCCAGTCTGCTCTGCCCAGGCCAAATCTCCAAAAGTGACAGATTCTGCTGTGGAGTGATATCCCTTTATTTTTGTTTTTTGATTTATCTCTATGTTAGACATTTTAACTTCTCATTATCAGAGATGTGGTAGATGACTATTCACAATAATTTCTGTTGATTATTTACTTTTTCATTGTTTTCCTCATGTTTAAGATGACAATGCCTTTACTATAATGTATTGTACTTATTCCAAATGATTTTGTTTTAGCACCTATTCGACCCTTCATGAACATACTGATTCTGGCATAGCTGACAATTATCATCCTGGCTGGGAAAGCGACCCACATCTGTCAACTGCCAATTTATTATTTGCTGTGGGAACCACATAAGCCAGTGATGAATGGACCTGCCTCCTCTGCTCTATATGGTGTTGCCTGGCTTGCTGTCCAGCCCTGGGATCGCTGACAAAAACTGTTGAAACAGAGCAAACTCACAAATGTGAGCTTGACAGTATTTCTCTCCAGTTTAAACATCTTTATAAGTAAAAATAAAAAATGGGTAACAAAAACCACGATTATATATTACAATTTTTGTATACAAATTTCAATTTATTTATACATCTATTGATAAAATGTTGTTGATCCCTTAAAGCTGCAGTGTGTAACTTTTACAAAAGAAAATTTATATCTTAGTAAACTTATTATGTCATGACAATTTAATATGACAGATAATGTGACAAAATAAGCTCCTGCCTCTTTGTAGCTTTACATACATTTCTTCTGGAATATTAAAATTCCACTGGAAATAGAGCATCATAGAAAAGAATATCTATCCATAGTCAAGCGTCCCTACATACAATAAAACATATCCGAATTTCTTTTCGTAAAAACATTTTACTTCTGAGGAACTTACAAAATGCAATTGGAACTCTCTAGCTGTTGAAAAACAAGCCAGCTCTGATCCAGCACTAGCACTGGCTTAGGATAAGCATCATGTCAAAAAGTGGTAATGGTGAGATGAACAATTCCTTACAGTGAAGTCACACGGACACCTCCAGCTGTCTGGCTGAATGGCTGTCAATGTCTCAACACCAACTTCACAGTTCAGGCACTCTGACTCATTCACCTGATGATGATGTAACCAAAACGACTTCAGCGGAAGAAGCTCACCCAAACACCTTGCTGACACCCGGCCGCACGTCTTATATCATTCACTGGGGATATTTGGCAGCCTCAGCACTGCTAGTTTACAGACATGCACAACAATTTTGAGGGCCGAAACAGACTCTGCATGTGTTGGTGCAGCAGAAACTGAAGCATCTTCCAAGAAACAAAGCTACTGGTAATTATAAGAGATGCTAGATGAGAAACACCTCATGTTTTTAGTATTACTTTGCGTTCTACTGCATCGTCATGAAGGGCGAAAAAGGGACACAGAAATTCATTTGATGCAAATTTGAATGGTTTTGATTTACAAAACTTCAAAATAAATCTGTGACACACACTTTTCAAATCCAGAACTCTTGAAGCATAAAGTAGCTTTTCAAAGAATTAAATATACATGTGATGTGATGAAACCCTGAATGATTATGGATGTAATCTCTCTTTAGGCACAAACTATATTTGTACAAAACATATGAAAATGTTACTTAAATCAACCAGTCTGGCCGCAATCTGACATACACTTTCCACATCCATAAAAAACAAACATTGGGTGAATTTCCTCAACAATTCTGCAGTGTGTTTCATTACCTGACTTGAAACACGCTGACATTTTCACAGTTATAGTATTTACCAATGTTTTTGCACTTCAGTAGCCGACATTTTTACAAAAAGGGCAGCATTAAAAGTTAAATTCAGTTTTCCACCAGTTATTTTTTTCCATATCCTTCAAGAATAAATGCTTAAAAAACAAAAAAAAAAAAAAAAAAAAAAAAAAAAAAATAAACAGCAACATTTTGTTTTTTTTAAGAAAAAATATTTTTAAAAGCTTATGAACACATTTAAAAAAAAAAAATAATTCAAAAAAAATTTCATATTTA